>PITA01003912.1:84090-131503 GCA_004023965.1 Spilogale gracilis
AAAGATTTTATTTATTTATTTGACAGAGTGAGACACAGCCAGAGAGTTGGTTGAGCGACAGGCAAGGGGAGTGAGAGAGGGAGAAGCAGGCTTTCCTGAGGAGCAGGAAGCCTGATGTGGGGCTCGAACCCAGGACTCTGGGATCATGACCTGAGCCGAAGGCAGCCGCTCAACAACTGAGCCACCCAGGCGCCCCAGAAGAGTGTCTTTTTACGACAGTCAGCTCTCCAAGTTTTAGCAACTTCAGATTTGAAATTATATTTTGCCAACTATGTCATTTGATATGTTTTTTTTGTTGTTTTTTGGTTTTTTTTTTGCTTAAAAAAAAAAGGAGTCCTGAAGTACTATGATGAAACCATGTAAGGAATCCTGGAAAAGAAGGCTGTTCACATAGACATTTTCAGATTTCTATTGAGTCATTGTAAACAAAATACTCATTTTAGTGTAGAAAAGTTTAAATCCCTTTACATCGGAAGGTAAATTTAACCAAACACTACACTCCCAGGAGAGGATATCTAAAGGACACATTATTATTATTATTTTTTAAGATGGTGCTGAATGAGTTCTCCTGTGTGCACACATCATTTATATGCATGTGACAGCCAGTATGAGGAAGAGAGATTACGGTACTCTAGGATTTTTGTTGTAGGTTGCTACATATGAGTTCAAGTAGAGAATATTTTGCAGAACAGGTCTGAAGGAAAGCACCACTTATCCCCTGTTCATCAAGGATGTAGAGAATCCCTCTCCTGACTAATCCTACACGTTTACAGGCAACACATAACACATTCCTTTTCTTAAAAGTAAGGGCAAACCAACAGTGTTGATCTCTTTGGAAAAGAATGAAAGCTCATCTCAAAAGAATTGTTCTCGGACTTTTTTGTACTGCCAAGTTTAAAATCACAGCAGTTATTTTTTTAGGAAATACAATTTGTCTTACAAGAACATATCAAACTTACTCGCAGAAGCTGCAAACACACATCCTGTGAGAGATAAAAAGGCCATAGATGATCAAATGTGTATCACTTAATCTGCAATATCTGTTAAAAGTGAAGTATTCTCACTTGTCTATAAGCGATACTGGACTATTTTAAGTTACATTGACTGATCATAGAAGGCTTTAATGCACGTGCACTATGGAAAGTTTAGCACAACATTGAGTCCCTCTTGAGAGGGTTTCCCATGCATCGTTTTTTATGGGCCTTGAAATTGGATGGTGGAGAGAAGGCCTGTTTGCTCTTTGTGGACCATTTTATAAATTCTGAAGCAGCAAGGCTGTTTATTTTTCCCACATCTGTTTTGGGCTCATCCTTTGTGATAGTGTTTGCTGGATGCTGTGTCCTTTATACCTCCTCTGAAATGAGTACTTTAGTTTGCACTGTTACAATGTATTTGTGGAAGCAGTGAATGTCAAATATTTTACATTGAATTCTGTCTTTCATTCCTGTTGGATACCTTTCTGCTTGAATCATGCCTGCTAGACAGAATTTCACAACTTTATGTGGAAGAAGAGACTTTTCTGCATGGACTTTCATATGTACTGCTCTTATCTTTTTTCAAAGCAATTTATATATGCTGGACTGCAGACAGTATTGGCAAAAATGCTTTCAGAATGACGGTTTGGTAACAATGGGGACGGTTTTGTATAGATGCAACTGGAATATTACTTTATGATAACATTTATAAAAAATTATCTGTCATCTTTGCAGTGTCTGTCTCCTTTGGACACGAGTGGTTCTGGAGCCCCCCACTATGTGCAGCCATTCTAGCTTCCGGCAGTGAGCAGAGGGTACAGAGAATCTGGGCTCTCCTCTGCTTAGGCACTTTGTAGTTTTAGATGTTATTGCCTCCTATTCTGTAGAATGTAGCACATATTCATTGGTTTTACTGTTGCTTATGCTTTCTAAACAGACACAAACTCCAATACCCTCCTTTAAAATTAGAAACATTAGGTAAGAGTGACATCAGAAAACTCTTGCTTTGAGATAGTGATAACCATGCCTCCAGTAGACCTCATTGTCTATTATACTACTACTGTACAAAACTACAAAACCTTTGGTTTCAATTCCACCATGAGATATTGATGAGATTGCTTGAACTTTCCAAACGTGTTTCCTCATCTAGAGTATTATTACACCTAGCAATCCATGGTTTAACATAATGTACATATAGTATCACAAAATACTTGTCACATGGTTGGCATTTAAAGAACTACTATCATGCATTTCAACATCTCTCCTAATTTTCAAAAGCTCAGTTTAGGCATTATTTTATCTTCTTGAGCTAAAAAAAAAATGTGTACATAAAACATTTTACTTTTGTACATTCGTATTTACTGTCATTTTCATTCTGATTTTCTTATGGCATATGGCAGTAGAAAAGATGTGAAGAATGTACAAAATTTCCTTCAAGTTTTGTTTCAGAGTATTCCTCAGAGTTGCTCTGAAGATGTAGAGAACTGCCAAGTAACGCAAGTGAAGAGGAAGCAATACTTTTACTAATAAGTCTGATTTATCCATCTAAATAATGCATCTTTGCCTCAAAAATGTTAGAATAAAAACATTTTAAAGAACAAGTAGACGTTTATCTGAAAAGAAGGCATTTTTGTATGATAAATAGGAGATTGTACATGATAAATTCATGAAGGCAGCACTTAATTGCACACTTATTACAGACTGGGCACACTGCGAAAATCCTTTACGTTCACAGCAACAAGAATAATTGTTTCCATTTTACATTTTGAATTAGGATAAAGGCTGCACATATTCACTGAATTGAGGTAAAAGTTGAAAAAATAAGAGACTGTCACTTTTACCAGTGTACGCGACATAGGAGCCGCTGACACATCATTTGAAGCAATGCTTGTCAATAATGCTCAGGCTGCCCTTTAAATTGAGGTTGTTAAGAATCAGCGTTTCAGAGGCCAGTGGTGTTTTGTACCACACAGAAACTCCTTCACCCTACTGAAGGTCACACTCAAAAAGAGCTATCACAGAGAGGAAACAGTTATCGCGATCCCTGTCATCTATGCCCTAAGAAAAATGTCTTTGAGACACACTTTACACATCTTTCTGAAGTCGTGAATTACCATCTGGAGGATGTCAGTTAGCCCTGAGATCTTGTGGGCAGATTCCTTCTAGCTGATGATGGCGGCATGTGACTCTGTCTTTCCTCCAACACAATTGAGTGTCCTTGCTCTGAACAGTAGGTAACTGACCCACCTCGTCAGCTTAATGGAGCCAGTGTAGTCTGGCTCCCAGAAATCCTCCTCAGATGCATTTAGTTCACCACATGCTGTTTATTTTCTGTTTGGAGACCATCGGATTTTCACTTCTTTAACTCCTTTACGTGAGGATTATTACGGCATTGTCCTCTTGAAGCTACTGAGAAGTATTCTGTGTCACTCAAAGGTGCTAGCAAGGTTACTTATCCTCCATCCCTGCTTAGAAATTGTTATGCACCTTGGTGGTCTTTAAAGTAATACTGGATTTTTTTTTTTAATTCCTCTTTAATTTAAGAATTTGATTTCTGGTCATTTTACAAGAAATCCCTGCTTTAAAAGTTTTCTCCTCCTTGAATATATTTCATCTTTTATTTTAAGTTTCATCTTTTATTTTAATGTTTGTATTTCCATTTATTCTTAGCACTGATAGAAGAAAGAAGAACAGGAACCCCAGGTGTACTGGTACTTTCTTATAGGGAAAAAGCTTCTTACTGTTTTTCTATGCATGTTATCACATCACTTATTATCTGTCCTTCTAGTATACTCCCTGTCTTATGCTCCCATTTGGTTTAGACAATGTTAAGATCATTCACAATAATTTTCATGAAATGATAATAAACTACCTGAATTCAGAGAAAATGATTTTATACATATTATCATTTTTCTCTCAGACTTCGGGCATTTTAAGTGGATCTTTAAAACAATGAACTGAATATCAAGTTCATTTAAAAAATGTTCTATTTTCAAGTGTTTTATTTATAGGTATTAAGGAAATAGATTCTATAAAGCTATGCTTTTCCCAAGGAGAGATTGATGAGAGGTACAATTTCAGTATTATGTTATTCTGAGTTAATGTTTAGAAATGTTTAGCCTGTGTCTCTTTTACAGAAATGATTCAGGGGATATGTTCTCAAATCACCCTCCCTGAGTCCAGGGTTTAGCTATACTTTCTATGAGCTGTGTACCACTCTCTGGGATGGCTGTAACAACAGTACCTACGGTTGGGATTGATTCTGAAGAATGAGTGAGATGATTCATGCAGACCTCTCAGAACAGTAACCATCACGTAATAAGCTTAGTATATGTTAGCTATTGCTCTTAGAGCGAATTAAGGATGGCTGGGAATATGAAAGGAATAATTAAGAAAAAGACACTGCTTGTACCCGATCTGAAATATCTACTTTCCCAGGATCTCTGAATTTGTTTGAATGTCCTGGATTCCTTCCAACTTCTAGATAATGTTGAGGATAGCAGGGGGAGGGAGGTTGATGGGCGGGAAAGGGGGCAATTGCTGTATAGGGCACATGAAAGCAAGTTTGGTGGTGCGGCTTAGGTTAGCTAGAAAGCAGCATAAAAACTAAGGCAAGAATGTCAAAAAGCAACGCAGAGGAAAGTTGGCTGAATATAAAATGCATATGCTAGTGTTTTGCTGAACTGCATCAAAATGCAAAAAGAGAAATATGTTCTCATTTAGCATTTCCTAAAAATTCACTAAGTGCCAGAGGAGAAGGAAGGGGATACAAAGATGTGGTCTTTTCAAGTATAAAGAGCTCACAGTCTACGGGGAAACAGATGAGTAGGTGAATAAATATAATACAGTATTAAGGACTCTTATTTATCAAATGTTATGGGAGTATGGAGATGCAGCCAAGGGAGGAACTACCTTGGTGTGGGGGAATTAGGGAAGCTTCACATAAGATGTTAAGAAAGCACCACTGAAAAAGGAAAGTCCCCAACAGCAGGGACTAGGGGCTTGAAGAAGCATACTGATTGTGGCTGGAGAATCCTGGAGAATGTTTGTTAGTCCAGTGGTTTGAATAAGATTATGATAGCCCATGTCTGCCATTTTAGAAATTGAGATTGGTTCTTTTTTTTTTTTTTTTTTAAAGATTTTATTTATTTGACAGAAAGAAACACAGCCAGAGAGGGAACACAAGCAGGGGGAGTGAGAGAGGGAGAAGCAGGCTTCCCGCTGAACAGGGAACCCGATGTGGGACTCGATCCCGGGTCTCCGGGATCATGACCTGAGCCGAAGGCAGTCGCTTAACCAACTGAGCCACCCAGGAGCCCCTGAGATTGGTTCTTTAAATAATGAGAGTCTTTTCAAGAGTAGTTGCTTGCCTGGAAAAATTCTAATTGCTGCTGTTGTGAATATTTGTAGTTTATTTTTTGAGACAAAAATATAAAAAGCCATAATTAAGTTGCATTTAATTAAAATTGTATAATTACATTCTGGAAGTACCTTTTCTTCAAAAGTAACCCCTTTCTTTCTCCATGCCCAGCAAAGAAAAATAAATGAGTAATAGCTTTTGGTTTCCCTTTAAATTTAACCTTGTTATATGCTTTATTTATAGAAAATTAGTGTAAGTGGGAAGAAATTCCACCCTTTCACCACTAATTTTACTATTTTCCCCCTAATTGTCTTGGCATACTTTTTTATGAGTGTGCATTTTATTAAGTGTTGAGAATGTTTCTGTAGGTGATCAACTTCTTCATAATAGGAGTTTATGTAACGAAAGTTATGGTTTTCATCATTGCCTTATGGAGTTTTGGAGTTGGAAGAAGTTCTGGAGTTCACCTGGTGCACTGTTTCACCTAATGCAGGATTTCTTTTATTATGTCCTTTGCAGGGGAAAACAAAACAAACCCCAAAAAACCCGCATAGCTTCTGCTCGAGTAGAAGTGGAATAAAGAGTTGAGTTTCCCAAGGCAGGGCATTCCATTTTTTTCTAATCCTTGGAAATTCTCTAATTCTTAGAAAGGTCTCCCTTATCATCTACTTTCTTAAGAGTTGTAATCACTAGTGCCATTTCTGCCATCTGCAGATTAAATAAGTTTAATTTTGCTTTTACCTCATGACCACTCATGTATGTCAAGATTGATATACGTTCTTTTCCTGTCCTCTTAACATTTCTACTTAAGACTCAAGAAATACCTCCGGTTTCTTCAATGTGATTTTAGTTTTCTGGACCTTCTTACTCTCATTTGCAACTATGGCAACTTGTAAATCACTTCAGTGTACATTTTTGAATCAGCTTGTCATTACTTTATTCAAATTTGAGACAAGCAGAGAGATAGACATTTATTTTTACTGAAATGTTAAGTTGTCCACTTAAAATGAATGGGATTGGGAGACAGGTACATCAACGTCGAAACCTAACTTCTGTTAAGTAAGTGTGCACTCTCCAGACCTAGTTACATGGCATCACAGCTGAACTGATTAGGGTTGCAATCACATTTTCCCCCCTAAATTCTAAATTTAATTTCATATCAGGTAAACATTTTTTAAAAAGCATCATCTAAACATTCTGAGCCCCCACAATTAGTTATAACCCAGACTTATTTTCAGTGAAGGATCAAGAACTGTGGGTTTAGGATGGGAGGTTGTGGTTTTCCTCTGCTTTCGCCCATAGGGACAAATGTGCTGACACTTTCTCACACTTTTTTTCCCACAACTAAGCAAGATGCTCACAAAATTGGAATTTCCATCTCCCTGCAATGCCTTGGCTGGAAATTTAGGTCATCTAGGACAGCGCGTGAATTATTTTAGGGCACTGCTTACTGTGGCCTTTGAGTTGTATACAGCACTCACCTAACCTAGACACCAGAGACTGAGTCAAGACATCCTTTCTCATTGTGTATGTTCTGGATGGCTGATCTTGCATAGGACGTAGGGTTAGGGTTTAAGCCCGGGGAATCATCCAAGTAAGCGTAATGAAAAATTGCTTTAAAGAGTCAGGTAACAAAAGGTGGAACCAACTTTTGATTCGCAATGCTTGAATTCTTTTGAATGTTATTTCTTTCTTTCCTGAAATACAAGATGAGGCATGACACGATCAAATCACAGACTCATTGTTGGGTATTTTCTGTGTAACATATGCTTTGTTTTTGTTTTTCTCCAAAGGCGTTTGAACAGAAATCACCTTCAGCTGTTTCCTGAGTTGTTGTTTCTTGGGACTTCGAAGCTGTACAGACTGTAAGTACACAGAAATAGTTATTTCTGTTTTGGGTAGTACCCTGTATTTTATTAACCTATTAGAAATAGTTATTGTTGTTTTGGGTAGTACCCTGTTTCCTTGTGCTTTCGTGGAGTCTATTCAATAGATTAATGGATTAAAAGTTTGCTTTTTTTTTTTCTTATGGAAATTTATGATTGGTTTTCCAGTGATTCCAGTTGTTTTATTTGATTAACATTTAGTGGTTTATGTATGTGTCATTGTAATTGTATTACTCCTTCTTGGTTTTGTGATGATGAGGAGATTTGCTTTACATCTTTATGGAAACTTGTGATTAAGCTCTGAAGGGGAAAATTGCCACTGTACTTCCTCTTCAGAGGAAGTTGGCAGTGTTTTCTTGTAAAGTTAGTGTTCTTAATGTCAGCTTTCTTGACATTGTTTCTGTACTGGAGTAGTGTTTATTAGTCTGGAAATATTATTATAAGGTATTTAAAGAGGGCTGTAAATTTCCTCTTAAATATTCCCTTTAAAGCTAGAATTCCAAACTTTGAAATAGGAATGACTGTAAAGGTTTCATAACAAATATGTCATAGACTATTAACAACGGAAGTACTTCTTTTGGAAGGGGCATAATGTGAGTTTTAGACAGAATCGGTTTTTCTTCCCTGGAATGCTTGTTCCTTGACCTAATATGTAATAGTGAAAACACACTTTTGAAAGCTTTTAAAATGAGATTTTCAGCCATATGATTGATTTTGTGCAGATGGGAGATAAGCTACAGAGTGTTGGAAAAATAAATAAAAGTGATTACTGACATCTATGGACATTGTGACAAAACTGTTGGGATATACAGAATAAACTGCTCAGCAAGGCTTTCTCCAGGATGGTAGGGATGCCCCATAGGTTTGTGTTTGTAGAGAAGGGGAGCACAGTGCTTTCTTCTGAACTTAGCCTGTTAGTTCAATATTGCTGTTATCAATTCCAAAAGTAGGAAGACTGTCCTCTCAGAGACCTCCCGGCATAGTAACCATCTCTGTTATGTCCTCCGGATACCTTAGCTCACTGTAGAGAGAACAGTCCCAATGGGCAAATGTGCAGCCAGCTAATGCACCCGGTCTCCTCTCTAGAGTTTGACCTTCCTAGTCCTGCTCCTCTAAGGATAGCCAAAGTCACCTGGCAGGATTTCTCCTTCTTGTGCTCCCTGCTGGTTAATTAGCTCAAGTCAAGTGAATTAAAATTTAAAAAAAAAGAAAGGAAGAAAGAGAAAGAAACCTTGAAGATTGGCTTTTAAATAAGAATTCCGTAATGACCAAGGAAATAAGATTTAGGCTGTTATAAAGATTATATGTATGTATATAAGTTGATACTTATATTTAAATATTTCTGCTTAGTTTCCAAGAAGGGCCACAGAGATGAATGTAAGAGTCATTCTACTTTCTGCTTTCAGTTTTTGTGATTGAGGACACTGAAGAATTTGCCTTCAAGGCTAATGTACAATGAAGCCTATGAAACTCCTACTTTGTTAATAGGGTTCAAATGGAAATTTTCCATTTTATATGTAGCTATTGAAAATAACAATTTAAATGAATGACTTATTTACAGTTAAAAGTATTAAGCTAAAGAGGGGAAAATTAACTTCTACACTGTCTCAGGGAGACAAGAACGTGTGACTGTTGAACATTTCTTCTTCTTTGACAATATCACGTAGTGGGTGAAGGGATTTTCTCTTATATTTTGTTGTGATTTTATAACTTTAGGAGGCTGCTGTGTGGAAAGAGAACTGATAGCCTCAAGAAGTAAATTAAAGAGACAAAACCCATAAAACTCCCAGGCAATATTTTCTAGTTAATTAAAAGCTTGTTAAAAAAAATGGAAAAATGGGCAGGTAGAACATGCATTCAGAGTTATGATGTACCTGTTTGGCTCAGATGATTTCCTCTGGGTAGTTTTGGAAAATAAAGTTTTATTTCTTAGGGCTAGTGGCAAGAGGGACTTGAATGCTTCGATGTTCCCGAAGTTACAGATTGATGGTTTAATGTTTAATATTGACTGGGAATTAACACCTGACATAAACACTAAATACTTGTGGAAGCATTGTGGTGTAAGTTTTTTCTGCATCCTCACGTCAGGAATCTTCTTTTGAGTTGAAGCACTGTTGTCCCTTCTGGATTAGACTTAGTGAACTGTTATCAATGATACTTCTCTTCAGAGGATAAGTTATAAGCTACATGTGACTACTTTTTAATGATGGTGACCATTAATTGGCTTAAACCCCAACCATTAAATGTCTTTAATAAATAAGGGAACAAAAGCTGGTAAGCCTGGCAGCCTCGCCAGTCTGATTTCCAAGAGGGAGGATTCAAGTGAAGATTTTCTTCATGTGATACAGGTGCTTAGTAGTTCACTCAAAACAAATGTTCTAACAGATGGAAAAATATGCACAAATATGCAACAAAAATGCCCTCTAAAATGTCCATTGAAAAATGAATCTTTCATCAGAAGGGTAAGTGACAAAACAAAGGATATAGGACTTCTGATAAATAATAGAAAAATATATTGGGACAGGGAAGGTATTTGTCTGGTTTTTGCATATACAAATTAAGCAATCTGTAATTTCCCTGCTAGAGAAAGTAGTAGAGACATACACATGTAGAATTCATGATGGGGTGCCTGGGTGGCTCAGTTGGTTAAGTGACTGCCTTCGGCTCGGGTCATGGTCCCGGAGATCCGGGATCGAGCCCCACATCAGACTCCCTGCTCGGCGGGAAGCCTGCTTCTCCCTCTCTCACTCCCTCTGCTTGTGTTCCCTCTCTAGCTGTGTTTCTCTCTATCAAATAAATAAATAAAATCTTAAAAAAAAGAAACATATTTATCATTTATTTTCTCTTTATCAGTTGTTGCATAGTTCTCATTATTATTTCTATTTTTTTAAAGATTTTATGTATATACTTGACAGAGAGAAACATAGCTAGAAGGAACACAAGCAGGGGGAGTGAGAGAGGGAGAAGCAGGCTTCCCGCTGAGCTGGGAGCCCGATATGGGGCTTGATCCTGGGACTCTAGGATCATGACTCAAGCCGGAGGTAGTCACTTAACCAAGTGAGCCACCCAAGCGCCCCTCTTTTGTTTTTTTTTTTTTAAGATTTTATTTGACAGAGAGAGAGCGAGAGAGAGAGAGACCATGAGAGAGACCATGAGAGAGACCATGAGAGAGGGAACACAAGCAAGGGTAGTGGGAAAGGGAGAAGCAGGTTCCTCACTGAGCAGGGAGCCCAATGCAGGGCTGGATCCCAGGACCCTGGGATCATGACCTGAGCTGAAGGCACATGCTTAACCAACTGAGCCACCCAGGGGCCCTCTCTATTTCTTTTTCTAACTTATTGAATTAATACTTTTACCCTTATTTAATATTTTATTATTATTTAATGAGTAGTTTATACTACTGATGTCTGATCTTTATCATTATTTACTTAGATTAAAACTAGTCTGATGTACTGGAGGTTATGCAGATTTTCTTCACACTTTTTAACGAATAGTCACCATATGACTCTTGGCTGAAAATGAGATGCCAGGTGAAGAAGCTCACATGCTTCTTTTTGGACTCTCAATGCAATATAAAGGAAAAAGAGGGTACACTGTATATGAATTATGATTTGACGTGGTTGGTTTGCTAGCGGCCAGATATGCTTTTCCTTTGCTGTCTGCTCCAATTTCTATTTGGACGGGTTGAGAGAGCACTACATGTTCAGGTAAAGATGTTTGCTCAGAAATCGTAGTATAGTCGCAGCTATGTCTGTTGGAGCAGGGGACGAGTTTAAATAGCATTGCCATTTATCCAGTCCATTAACAGAAGTCTGTAAAATAATACCAACTCTGCATAAACTACAGGACAGTGTAATAAAATTACAAGCACTTGTTGACAGATGGAAAGTGTAAGTAAAGGGAAAGTAAAGGGCCATAGTTTGGAGGTTATAAGAAACGGCACAGTTTCCTTAACTTATGTAGATACGCCAGTCTTCATTTTGCTCCTCCTCCAAAGCTGATGTTGCATTTTTATTATCAACTTAAGAGTGGAGAAAATTATTTTAAGGACAATCGAGCTGGTTAACGATGATTTTAGTGACTTTTGAAATCGGTGATCATGACTGATTGAAATTTATGAGTGGCAGTCATATATATGGGTAGCATAAACAAATCTTCCTGATGAATGTAACTTTAAAGGTCATTTACCACTGAGTGAGTCACACTTTTCAACTTGAGTTTGCAGCTACTAATCTGGGCTCCTTAGAGAGGAATTTCATTGGTACTAGTGCGGTCGAGCATTTGGTTATAAATATTTGTTTTGTGGTTTTCAGTTTATTTCTTTGAGTATTATTATATTTACCCAGCTTCTAACATAAGCTTAAGTATCTGAGGCACATTGCGGAAACTCATTTTTCACTTGTATCTACTGAAACAAAACAAAACTAACAAATGAAATTAAGTGCATGAGCCCAGTGATCCATTTTCTCTACTTCTTTGAATAAAACCTTTTTATTTCTGGTTCACAAGCGGCATTTATTATTCCCCAGTGAGCTTTGGAGATTCTAAACTATCTAACATTATAAATAGTATTTTCTTTAATATTTGATTTATTTATGGACAGAGAGAGAGAGATCACAAGTAGGCAGAGAGAAGAAGAAGCAGGCTCCCCACTGAGCAGAGAGCCCAAGGCGGGACTCAATCCCAGGACCCTGAGATCATGACCTGAGCCGAAGGCAGAGGCCTTAACCCACTGAGCCACCCAGGAGCCCTATAAATTTTTAAACTCAAGGACTGTTTTTAGGGCCTAGTGACTACTTACCTGAGACAGATAGTTTTGCCACTTACTCTGATTGGTCAAATCACAGTTCATTGTCAGATAGGGTCTCAGATGCTCAAAATTGCTTCTGATAATAATAACCCCCCCTCCATTTTTAGAAGAAAACAAATTTTTGTTTTATTATGGTAAAAATCCGTTCGTGAAGATTAACGGATATACAGTAAGGCTGTCTTCATTTTTGTTTTGTCTCATTCTGTAGAAGGAGATTTAATGTTTGGTTTTGGTATTTAATAATTACAAAAGTAACACATCTTCATATTAAAAAGGTTTGGATTCAGAAAAATTGAAGAGAGGAAGGGGAAATTATTCATTATCCCTACTATCCAGACACAATCGCTAGTAAACTTGTCAGTTATTATTAACCTAGTTTTCTTTTTCTATGATTATGTGTGTAAATGCTGACATACATTTATTATGAAAACATGTTTTGTTTTGTTTTGTGTTTTTATGTCCCCAGGGTCTAGTATTAGGCTTGACCTTTAGAAACCTCTCAGTAAGTGTTTGATGTATTGAATTAAATCTCTGTCGGGTTCAGGGTTTGTAACCTGAATGAGCAAACAGTTAACGCTGGGAAGGCATTATGAATAATAGAGAGTCAAATGAAACTTAAAGGGTAACTTGGCTAATTAAATGTTTGGTCCCTTAAACCTTGGAGGGTTTTGGTAGACACCGGAAGATAAAAATAATCCATTATTCACTTGAGCAAAATATTTGCTAACTTAATATAGTATTACATTTCCATAAAAGTATGTAAGTGAGTCTCATGGGACTCATGTACCCAGGGATAAAACCAGAGTACCGCAGTGGAGCTCCTGTCAGAATTCCTCTTGAATTAATTTCTGCCAGCTCTGACTCAAGTGTGGGCTCCTAGAGGGGTCAGGTGCCATAGTTTCCTGCTCCATTTTACTCTCAGCCTGCTTGGCCCCTGCCACAAGAAATCCGACAGCGGTTGTGCAGGAATTTCAGGTTACAGTTGCCATGGTAACCGTTGTCTGGCGGGATCCACATCATTACTCATCCAGTGAGGGGCCATGATAGCTACCGCTGCTCTCCACTGCTGGGACTCCTGAAGGGCTGGGTGTGCAGAGGGAAGTTCTTCAGATGTGGTGGGACTGTGTTACCATTCCGGGCAAGGGTACACTCTCTGTGCTGTTGATACTGATACTTTGCTAAGGAAAACAGATTGACTTTGAAAACCAGGAACCAGTAAGTGAGATGAAACAGAGATGTGCCAAGTCCCATTCTTTGTTCAGTAACCTACTAATGATTTATTATTATTGGGCCCGAGGGGCTCTGTTCTTGCCACTTAAAGAATAGAGATATAGAAGGACCATTTAACTTAAAAAGATTACTATTTCATAACCAAAGTTTTATTTTCAGGTAGGTAGACGAAAGACTTGATACACGGATATTAGCCATTACAACTTGACTTAAGAAAAGAGGCAAGACATTAAGTGGGACTTACTTTTGATTTTGTTTTAAAATCCACATGTAATCCTATGATTTAATAGTTATAAATGCAAGGAAGATTAACATCATACTTGAGATTTTTGCCAGGCTCCATGTCGATAGTTTTATTTCAAAGAGGTCACAAGTAGAAGGTTGTTGCTAAAGAAAGTCAGTAGTTGGTAGGTTTCTGCTGCTGCCCCCCCAGAGAACATACTCTCTGAGTGTGAAATCCATAAGTGTACTTGTTTAAATGGTTGCTTTCTTAAATGGAAATATTTTATCTCCACCAACAAGTACTCATGGTAGGCCTGTTTGAATTTGGAGAAGACCATGATAGATGCTGCTATGTGGTATTTGTAGGCCCCAGTCATTGCTAACATCGGGATTGTAATCTGTAAATTAAAACTTAGTTCCTCAAGAGTCATTGTGTTTGCTTCCACCTGAATTTAAGTTCATGCTGTTCATGTCAAAAAGACATTTTTCAATACACATCATCAGGGGACTATTTTAAATTTGGTGGTAAATCATAAAATTGCCACTGCAATCTCAAGGTGACCGAAGTTTACATAAATAATTCTAGGAATAATAGTCCATGGGATTTTAGTTCTATTTAGCTGATCTTAATGTATTTACATTATGTTTTAAGACACTGAAATCAATTAATTTATAGCATAAGAGAGGGGACATAAAGCACTGGTATTTAAATACCTCCTCTGATATTAGCAGCTCTGCTATTTTTGGAAATCAGGTGACACCTCGGGAGTAACATTTCCTTGTCTTTAAAATGGGAGTGATCCTGTTTGCCTCCTGGGGATATTTCAAGTCATGCTACAGATTCTGTATTCAGAAGAACATTGCCAACTTTCCAGTATGATACAAACTGCACTGTATGATTATTATTTTGTCCTGCAAAGTAGGATGAAAATAATAGTCACACAGATGTCTTTGCAACTTGCCCATAGTCAGCAAATCTTGTTCTGTTTCACCTCCGGCTGACGATTATTCTCTGTGTAACAAACATACATAAGCATAGCCATGTTAATTTTTTTTACCGCTACAGATTAACATAAAATGTGCACTTGCATTGTCTTGTTTCCCCTTACTTGGCCACAAAAGGTACATTAAGGCCAGAATGTTCTTCCTGAGATCTCTTACCCTCCCCCAGTTGATGATTCCTATAGTTGTAAAATTCCTATCTAAAACGAATAGGTTATAGACACAGAGACTGTGACTTTCCTAAATAAACGAAGGAAAAATATGAATTAGTTTGAAAAACTGCATCAACTCCTTCAACTACAGGTTAACTATTCTAAAAGTTATCGAGAAGATTTTCATATGTTGCTAAAGAACATTTTTTATTGCTAATTAAAATTTCAATCTTGGAAATCATCTAAGATAATTAACCCATTGATCTTGTAATATGCAAATATGATATGATCTGTGGAACATTCTGTCATCCTTACATAAACTGCATATGTGATTGTAAGAGCGTTTTTAGATTAAACATATGTCAAAATGCAGTGCAAATGGCAGATCGTTTAGCACTTTGGATTTAAACAATATTTGATAATGAAATAGATCTGAGCCAGAAGCTGTTTTTGTTTTGTTTTTATTGTAACTCCAATACTTTTCGCATGTACATAACCTTCTCCGGCAGAGGCAATATATATCCTTTTTATTACCTGTTACCTATAACCAAGTTAATTGCTATCACAGAGTTCCCTGTAGGAAGTTGAAAAATCGTGATAAATATTTGATAAATTGTGATCTATATAAGAAACTTTTGGGTAGAAGTGGTTTTTTTTTTTTGTTTGTTTTGTTTTCTTAAAAACTAAAATTCTAGGGAAGGAAGAAATGAAAAGTGAAAAGGCAACACCCGTGGTGTAGGGTAAGACACTGCTGTGTGAAATGTTGTTAAGAGAACATCTGTGCCTCTCGAAATCTCCCCCAAACGAATGTGTACAGCTAAGTATGGCAACTTGATTTAAGTGTTTAAAAAAAAAAATCTTAAAGAAAAGAGAAATAAATACGTCTGGAAACAGAATGGGAAAAGATAGCTCTGCCCTGTCATGATAGGTTTCTTCTACTAGTGAAAGATTAAAGCTTGAAGTATGTGAATAGCTGAGAACAGCACAGAGAAAGGTTGATTGCTTCCCCTCCAACAGTTCCAATTGATTGAAAAAAGCCTAATTTAAAGTTCTGTTTGTTCTATGTCTTAAACCATCAGAATTCTCTTTTAGGACCGGAGGAATGCTCTGGAGGAAAAAGAATCCAAGGATAAAAAGTCATTGCAAGCCAACAATTGTTCCTAATCCTCACAAAATGCTGGAGAAATTAAATTTATTCTTTATTGCTCAAAGTGTTACCTAGGTCACTGGGCGATGGGAAAATTGGACTGGAAGTCGAGTAGGCGCAAGCTTTGTTTTGTGTCTAGATGCTTAACCTTAGACACGACAAGGCATCTTAGAGTGTGGTGGGAACTTGGTTCAGAACATTAACACCAAGACTTTTATTACCCCGGATTTATAATAGGCTGTGCTGTCAGGAGATGAAAATGTTGTGTTTACATTGCGGTGTTAAATGATCATTTAATTAACACCTAAGGAAAAAAAAACTTGTGAAATTCTTAGCAGCTTTTATTGTTGGTTTCCTGGGAGGTTTTAATATCCAGGTTTCATTGAGATTTCTTTTTGTAAGTAGGAGGGCACAAAACATTATAAACTTCTTAAGGAAGACAAACAGTTTAACCTTGACCCCTTTTTTCCAAAATATTAATTTAAATTACATTTTAGATCTAGTGTGCTTATTTAAAAAGATTTCTAATATATTAAAAATATGTCTTCATTAAATACTTTATTTTTGTGTCAACGTGTAACATTTAAATATTAAACAGTCTATACTTCTATTGCAAAACATTTGAAACTGCCCATTAGTTGTAAAAAGTCTAAATATGCTTAGCATACTAATTACACATATTTTTACATCTTTTAAACTGCTGCCGTAGTTACATTGTTCTAAGAATTGGGGTCAAAGTATGTAATCACAGGCAAGCAAATTATGTGAGGAAAAATGTCCCTTATTATGATATTCATGATAAACATTTTATGTGTAGACAGGACAAATGAGACCATTAATATGAAAATTCAGATGCACTTCATTAATTATGAAAAGATTAGATGTTATCGGATTTCTTAATTTATTTTGGATCTTTTATAAAAAACAGTTACCCAAAAAGGATGGTTTAAGGCAAATTGATTACATTTGGAAAATATGATACTTACTGCCAAGGGCAGCTGCTCGGTCACTCCCTGTGTTTTTTCTGAAAGTATTGCCAGAATTTATATCTTAACTCTTTTTATTTTATCTGGATATGCATCTGCATAGGCAAATATATGAGACCTAAAAAATATTTAGTTATTTGCTGTTGAAGTAAAATCTTTCTTTATTTTTCCAGAAATAAACGTCCTATTAGAGTGGAGTTTTTCTAGGGATGCCATTTTTATTCATACTGAAACTAAACATGTTTATTCCTCTTTTAAAAGTTTAAATTCAGATGCCTCAGGATAAAACCCGCTTTCTGTATTATTCATGGTAGAAGAGTGCAAGAAGGATTGGATGTTATTAAAATCTCTTGATAGAAAGCTCTGCTTTGAACCAAGAATTATATTCTTATTCACAGAATACTGCTGAACATTGTATGGACACTTTCTACAAAGTTATATGTTTTCCTTCTATTAAATTTCACTTTTTCTCCAAAATTTTCCTCTTTTTTTTTTTAACCGACATTGATCTTTTTCTTTTCAAAGCTCCTTCTTTACCCACAGTTGAGTAACAAAAACAGCAAGTAGGAATATTGCTTAAATTTTATTTCTTTCACATAAGGATCCACCTTTAGGTTGAAGTAGTTGCAAGACACAGAATGTTCAGAAGTTAAAAATTATAAGAGAAAAGAAGAGGTAACACATTTTGGCTATTTAACAGACTGGATAGATAGTATCTTCTAAATGATACAGTTTATTATACTAAAAGCTATTCCAAGCCAATCAGGTGGTGTGTGCTTGTTAGGGGTGTGTGTGTGTGTGGAGGGGGGGTAGGGGGTCTGGAAAGTGGGGATAGTTATAAGTGAGAGGTTGAGAAACATAACAATTTTATAAATGTTTAAAATGCTTGAAGAATACAAATTTAAGGAAGTTTTAGGACATTTCACTTAACATAGATAATTATATTGCTTTTATGCTAAAAAAAAAAAAGACACTGATATGCACTTACATTGAGAAAGTCAGTGTTAAGGTTTATACATCAGCTCTTTGGAATCCCTGACTAGTAAATAAAAAGAAAGATCTAAGATTTATTGCAGGTAAAATCTCCAAGTTTCCTTCTTAAAAAATAGGAATAACCACTCTAAATACAAATGATGATGTTGTAACAAATATATTTAATAGTTATTCTATGGGAACCATTGCATATAATGAGACTGCGAGATGGGATACCTAGAAATAACACTGTATCCTACTCCACAGGGATTAGGTGAGTTAAAATTAACTTCCCTTTTGCATAAAACTCTCTTGCCTGCCTTTCAAGACCAATTATAATTTAGTTCTATATAATTAAGTTCTATATTAACTTTATCTTTCCTACCACAGCATACACGTTATATCCTGGGCAAGCAGATTTTGTGGTTACTCTCTGGAAGTTCTCACACAATTCTAGCCTCCATTCTTGCCTCCAGGTTATAGTAGCATAGTTTATCTGTTCATATAATAAGCCTCACCTCCTTTATGAAATCCTTCTCAACTGCTTCAGTAAGTTACATCCCAGTGATCATTGATTGTAAGGTAGTGGTTATGAGTATAGACTGTTGGCTCTGTAGGAGTAAATCAATGTGTAGTCTTGAGAATGTCATTCAGTTACATGCCCCGTGCCTCAGTTTCCCCTTGTGTAAAAAAAGAGGATAATAGAATTTACCTCATGGAAGTGCTGTACAGAGTAAATTATTCACTAAATAAACAATGCTTGCTATGATGCTTGACATATGGTAAATGCTATGTATATTTCATGTAATTTTTATTTTTGTTTTTATTTTTAAAACAATGATTATTTTCTGTGTCCTATAATGTGTGTTTACATATTATTCTTTAACCATAATGTGAGTGTTAACAGAGAATCCTGTCTCATGTTTGTCTTTGTTTTACATATAGGATCTAGCCTAGTGTAGGTTGCTTAATCAGTACTTTCCAACAGAATGCTTGAAAGATTGACGATAACTTGAACTTGGAATGCAATGTGTTGTGTTGTGAAGAGAACACTGGATCAGAAGTCAGAAGATATCCTAGTTACATTCTAGCTCTTTTGGTCACCACTAGCTCTAGATACTGAGCACAAGTACTTGATTTCTTTTTTGAGGATGGGTTTTCTTTGGTTATAAAAGTATATAGTAAGTCAGATAAGAAAGTAATCACATCTCGGTGTGTTCACCATCTTATCAGCACTAGCGTAGGTTTCCTGGTCTCCAGGTGATGCTCAAACACAACAGAGAGAAGGGAAGGGGATTGAAATATATCACACAGTTCTAGCTCTTTTTCAAATAATGTATAGGGAGCTCTTCACATGACTTGCAAGAAGTATGATGGTGTGATTATTCATGATAATAAGGAATTAGATAATTATATCATGGATGAGTGATTTGAGATTGTTCTTTCCCCCATTAGCAATTTAAAAAATCAAGGCAGTTTCTTTTTTAGATAAATACAGCCTGCTTATATTTTGCATGGCTTTGGTATTAAATGTGAATTGTTTGAAGGCTTAGGTTTAAAAAAATGATTAAAGGAGATTTTATGGTTATGCATTATTAAGTGGTTATCCTGATACTTGGTAATCCCTAAATAGGAGGGAAGTGGTGTGCAATAAAGTAGTTTCAATAATCACCCGCGCCTCAAACATCACTAACGGTAGCATGAAGATATGGGTTAAAAATCAAAGCAAATCACAGGAGAAAAATGGCCTTGGTTGATACAGGTTGTGTTCATATTTGTGTTCTCAGCTTTTGATTGTAACAGGTCTGAGAGTAAAAGCATCATTTCTGTAATTCTGCCTAGCAGATGCATTGTGCGCCTTGGACATTTCCCTGAACTTTTGAGGAGAATAGAAGGTATAGAACCCGAATACGCTGAAGGCAACTGAAATATAGACTCTTTTTCCAAAAGCCGAGCTCACTTTCTGAGTTAGTATCGTTTTCTTTCACTGTTTTTAAGCGGAATGAATTCCACACCTAATTAATAGTTTCAAGGAAAGTTGTTAATCAGGTACTCCAAGTGACCACCCTGGATTCTTCTGTTATTACACAGGAACGTGATGGAATGAGAAAGCAACATAGTTACATTTGATAAAAGGAAATACCTTTTTTCCTTTCCCCACCCACCATGTAATCCCCTGGAATTTAGTTGACGCAGGAAATTATTATGGCAAATAGTGTGATTAAAAAAGTGAAGTTGTGTGAACAAGAATAACACTTGTAGTTATAATAATTACTTGAAAAATCATGACATGTATCAATTATCATATTTCAGGGCAAGAGTTTTCACCTAAGGGTGTATGGAAGGAATTTTTCTTTATTCTTTTCAGACTTTCAGAGAAGCCCAACTATTACCAACATTATTTTTTATTCTTTTCTGAGTTATTAGACATCTTTCAATTATATATTTTTTTTAAGATTTTATTTATTTATTTGACAGAAACACAGCTAGAGAGGGAACAGAAGCAGTGGGAGTGAGAAAGGAAGAAGCAGAGGGCCCGATGTGGGGCTCAGTCCTGGGACTCTGGGATCATGACCTGAGCTGAAGGCAGACACTTAAGGCTGAGACACCCAGTCCCCCTCTATTGTCTTAACGTGGGATACTAGGTGGAAATCAAATAAAAACTTGAACGAAGTATGACAGAGGGGCGAAAAAGTACTGTAAATATAATGGAATTTTTTAAAAAAAGGACAATCTTACTCTTCGTCTTGTTCAGAAACTGTGCATTGACTTAAAGAGAACAAAGTGGTTTAAAACAACAAGAAAATCCAGATGTTGGTTTATTTTTATAGGAGTACCCTAAAACTATTAAACTGTAGATAAATATGTTATTTCCAAAAAATGTTACATCCGTGTCATGAGTGTAATATTTATTGCAAGGTACTTATTTTCTTTATATTCTTATAACATGATTCAGGTTTAGATGTTACATAAGTATAGGTCTTTTTCCTAATTCTCAAGCATATGTTACTTTAGTACCTTGTATTATTTCTATACCGATTATTTTATGTGTACTATATTTCAAAACAGCGATTCCTAATGTGCTTTCCAGTGATCCAAGAGAAAAGTATTCTGTGGTCAAATGTGTTGGAAAATAATGAAAGTCATATTCGCTGTGGTGACTGAATGTACACTCATGTATTTGTCTCTAAGGCATCACGCAATAAAGAAATTTGTTTAATGTTTAAAAATTTGCTTCTCAAAGTTATTTGGTCATAGGTCCCCCTCTTTCCATCCTTCCCCCATTTATACCAGGTAATCCAAATAACCATAGCAATCTGTTGCTTTTCTGAGTAATGGCTACTTTTCAACAGTGGTTTTTAAAAGGGTTTTAGGTATAACTTGTGGATGGCTGGCGAACTTTGAATCAACATAAAGTTTCAGTTGTTCAGAATTCATTTCCATAACCTATCTCTCCAAGACTAAATAATGAAACAACTTAAATATGATAGGTTAGAGACAGGAATAAAAGGAAAAAAAAACTAATAGTATCATAGATCTTCTAAGACAACTTTTTTCATCTGTCTGATAGGATCTTATCTCTACTGAAAATTATGGTCCCTTCACTTAGTTCCATATCAAAGCATGTTGCTTTGACTGTCAATTTTTAATTAAATATGAAGGGATTTCAAAGAAATCCCGGGGCATGGCTAAAACAAAACTACTTCGAAGCCTGATATTAAATGGGTTTAATAAAATAATTTACATCTTATCCAGTATTTACAAACACATTTATTTTCTGGATTTTAATATAAGCATAAATAGAATATGTTTTATAATAGTTTAGGTTACTTATGTAACCTAAGTAAACTCGGTACCCTAACTCTCTTTTCCCACTTCTCTGTGTTCTTTTTCTCTTTAGGCTTCATCATCACTGTCATGTGTTTTTTTTTTTTTTTTTACTTATTTGGTTGTCTTTCTCTCCCAATTAAAATGCAAGTTCCATGAAGGCAGAGAAATAGAAGGCAGAGTAATAGAAAGAAATATTGTTTGAATGAGTACATGTAAGCTTTGTAACAGTCTACTAGAATTTGAATCCTAGCTTCAAGCTTCCTGGCTGTGTGACTGGGAACACATTACTTAACCTCTCTAACTCAGCATCTTCTTCTTTAAGATGGAGATAATTAGAACATCAGTGTTAGAAAGTCCTTGACAGGATTAGAGGATGCAATGCACCTGTCACAGAGTTCAACGAATGTTAAATATTTTTCATAAATCAAGCACTTCTTGAATTGGTTGAGGAAAAATTATCAAACATTTGCCATCATCTATTTTTAAAATCATGTGTACTGCTTTCTGGTTTTTAGCTGAGATCCCACCCCTCAACCTGCCATTCCAGTATTCAAATGGGAAACCAAACCATGTAAGAGACACATTAGAAATTTCTTGTTCTTTCCTTCTTTCTTTTTTCACATGCTTCATGAGTTCTCCTTTTTCAGAGTTCTCTGTCTTCCCAGTCCTACTTCGGGAATGTTGAAATCGCACCTGGCTTTACCACTCCCCAGGCACTGCTTTATTTCCTCTCTTGCTGGGACTGTTGCCTTTCGGAAGGTGTCGCCACCCTGCCTGCCGAGGGGGGTCCCTTCCCTTGTGGAGCTCTGAAAGACCGAACACTAGCCCTCTTCCAGCGTGCAGATGTTTTCACTTACTTTGGGACATGACTGATTCACACACCTTAGCCTAGGAAACTAAAAGTATTTGAGTAAGTCTAGTATATTATAAAAACTGTTTGATAGTTATATTGTAAATATTAGTTTGTTCACAAAATCCCCTCCCTAGGTTGTACACTTCTTGAGGACTTGGGCTTATCCATGTCTTCATCTCAGAGTGGTATTTGCATATCTGGACACTTAAATACTCATTGGCTGAAGGGAAAGTACAGGTAGTATGAAGGATCCATGGAGCCATGTTCATGACACATGAGCCTCAGAAAGCATTTGGAGCTTTAACCTGTTAATATGTTTTTTAAGTTTGTTGTCCCTTGCTAGTGTTTATGTTTAAAGAGAGTAACCGTAAACTTGTTTAATCAGTATCTCTTATATCTTATATCAATATAAGTTATGCACTGATACGTACGTGGCTTTTACTAACAGTTTATTCACTGTGATATAAAGTGTTCTACTTATGGACGTTGGCGAGGGGGAAGGAAGATCTCTCTATGTCTTTTATAGTCTTTATCATTGTTTTCTAATATTTTGACACACTTGTATGCTTATGTGATTTTGTTTAACCTGCAAATAAAACAAGAGTGTTACAAAATGGCTACAGAGTTGAAACGGCTGAAATGCTAGGAAGCAACTCAGGCAGCTGATTTGATGTCATCACTTTGTATCCTTACAGGAGTTGCTAAAGCTGGGCATACATCATTCAGTGTGCTTCCACAATTCTTTGACTTCCTAGAGCGTGCACTTCTGACATTTTTATTAGGCTTTTGTGTTTGGTCACTGTATTAAATCCAGCAATTTATTCCTTTCCACTTAAATTGTCTTTCCTGTCCAAGGGGTGGAGAGGAATTCACAGTGCCTGCACATAAAAGGCCATTATCTTATCTTAGCAAATCCAGCCCTACAGAGACAGTGAATCATGACCGCTCAGCTGGGCAGCTGGGAAACAGGGAAGTGCATGAGGAAGGGTAAGGCAGCGCCAGGGAGTCAGCCATGAGGCCTGTGGTGTAGGGCTCCGGTGAGTCTTAGAGCAGCAGCCCTTTGCTGATCCTGGCTTTGCAGACCATTTAGCGGATGGACTTGGGAAGTTTGTATCCAGGGAGTGTGCTCTGCCTCTAATCTTAATTAGTTGAAGCTTATAGAAACTGCTCAGGACACCATACTCCTCATTGTTTTACTGGCTCCAAATCAAAGAGCTTTTTTTTTTTTTTTTTTTTTTTTTTTAAGTAGGTTAAACAGAGACATTCGTGTGTATTGCTAGAGGCAGGCTATAGAGCAAATATGTAGAGACTCTTGCGCCTTACTCTAATACAGCCTTCATTCCAAGAAAATAAGTATTTTCTGATTGGAGGAAGAGGCAGTGATGAGGAGGGAAGGGTTAAAGTCAGCTGAGTAGCTCCCATCTAGGTTCTTCATAGATTGAGTACTTGACCACAGAACTCTTCCAAGTGCTTTATTCATATTCATAGTTACTCATTTGATCTTCAACAATATGAACCCAATTACAGATGAGACAAATGAGACCCAAAAGATGGTGGAATTAGACCAAGTGGCAGGTGGAGGGCTAGTCTATAATAGGACTATTATTTTTCTCTAAGGCTGTATTAACACCCAGTGTCTATGATCTAAACTCCTGCTGTGATCATTCTTATTTCCTGATATTTTGTTATTATACCATGCACTTGAAGAGTTACATGGATAAGTTAGCTGTTTGTGCCTCTGGACTTTTGCTTCTGATATTCCCTCCACCTTCTCCCATGGGCATACTCTGTTTACTACCCAAGATCCAGACCATGCCT
This sequence comes from Spilogale gracilis, assembly GCA_004023965.1. NCBI lineage: Eukaryota > Metazoa > Chordata > Mammalia > Carnivora > Mephitidae > Spilogale > Spilogale gracilis. The sequence continues at coordinate 108,334 of PITA01003912.1, forward strand.
CCTCCACCAGGAAGGCCTATGTGATTTCACAGAGGAAAATGTGACACTGTGAACTCAGGGCCTCAGGCAAACAGCACACTCCATTGGGAAGTCTCACACACTAAGCTAGCACAGAAGAGCCTTCTTCCCCAGAGTGTTTGTTCCTTATCCTGTACTTCCTGACAAAATATCTCCTGTCTGGTCTTTGCTTGTAGTGTGGTTTGTATCCCAAGAGGGTGTTAGATCAGGAGTCATATTTTATTTATCTCACTACCACTCGAGGTCCTGGCCCATGGTTGGAACTGCTTTGTTGACTAAATGAGCTTACTTGAGGACTGAAAATAATGAACCCCAATGTGTCTTTCTTCTCTGAGGCTTATTTTGGGAGAATGTCATCTGAGCCTGCTCCTTTTCAGCCACGCCTCCCAGGCCTTCTTATATCACCCTTAGTTTTATGGAGCAGCTGTTTTTTAGAACAGGGAGTGTATTCCTCTTCTCTCTAGAATTCAAGCTTCTGGTGGCAGGTCCTGAGTCTTTTTCATTTGTCTGCTTCCCAGAGCACCTACCATAGTGTTAGGAGAAGAGAAGGGGCTCCATAAATAATTGTTAAATAGGCTTAATGAGGACTTTTCTTTCTTTTCCTCCAGGCCAAACTTCTATCATTGAAAGAGAAAAATTTAGTCTGGGGGGAAGAACAGAAGAGTAAAGCTGCATTAACACTGTGTGCGATTTTTAAATAGTTCAGATTTGGAAAACAAAAAAACAAAAAACCACAGCATGTATAGATTATTATAGGAACATCTTGTGTTAATTTATTTTATAATTTTAAAAAAATTACATGTGAGTCAACATGCTGTAGTAAAAAGAGCCAAGTTTCAATGGGAGACAAGATGGTGTTCAAACTCGTTTGCTGTTAGTAGTGTGCTGTGGAGGAAATACCCTTCTGGCCTGGTTTCCTTACCTGTGAAGTGTGCTTGGAAATCAAAACTTTTTATTTAGATTTTTGAAATGCTGCGATGATGATCCTATATCCAGAATAACATTTCATGCCGTCTGGCTTACTGTGAATGCCTAATGTATCAATGAGGCATAAATCATTTAAGTAGAGAAAATAGGTGATTATGACTAACGGATTAGTTATGTGCTTTTGGTTACAAATAACTGACACCTGTCTGAATCTGGCTTCAATCTGGGGAAGATTATCTGTCAGAGCAGGAATTGCAGAGGTAGGTCAAGCCATAGCTTTTAATTTCTTTCTTCTTTAATTTATTTCTATTTCTCGTTCTATCCTCAGTGTCAGCTTGCCCTAAGACTTTGCCCCTGGTCTCAATATGGCCATCCATGTTAATTAAGGCTTTGTGCTTCCTGGTTCATATTCAGGGGTGGGGGTGGGGCGGGGGGCTTATAGGGAGAAGGAAGAGAAAGTGGGAAAAACTAAAGGAAGCTCTCTCCCACTATCAAACGGATTCTAAATCCTTTTCTTGAATCAGTTGAACCAACTTAGATGAAGTGCATAACTTTCGACCAAGGGTTGCCAAAGTTTGTGATTATTTTAAAGGTATTAAGATATCTTTCTGGACCTTTGGATGGATGGGTGACTGAATCAGATCGGGATTGTATTAGGAAAGAAGAGGGGGTGCTGACTAATGTGGGGAAGTGGCCAACAGTGTGCACCACAGTTAAGAACTTAAATTTTTGTTTTTCATTTGGTCCTACCACAGTAATTAAGAAAAATTGCCTTGTAAAAGCAACTTTTAGTTTAGATGTGTAAAATTGAACATTTTAGAGTTCTTGATCTCTTTGTGTTTTATTTTCACAAGTCAGGATAATAGAGCCTACCTTTCATGTTTTTGAGATGATTTAAATAAAATCTGTGGAAGGTACATAACACAGGATTGCTTTAAATAGCTGCTTTTGCTTTATTTTCTTGGTTAGAATTTCTTTATTTCATCTCTGCCTCATCTGTACTCCAATTTCCATTTCCAAAGTTTTATATTATGAATCCACACAGATGCCTTTTTGCCACCTGTAAGTTAATATGCTCAAGGCTAAACTCATGAAGTCTTTTTTTTTTTTTTAACATAGCAGTTTATAAGTATGAGATCACACAATCTTATAGGATCCTCACAGGAATCCTGCAGTGCAGAAATAATTTTGCCATTTTCCAGATCTTTAAAATCTGCTTCCTGCTCTAAATCTGAGTTTCATAAGGACAGAGATCCTGTTTTGTTCATGTTTGTATCCTCAACATCATAGATAGTGCATCCCACGTGGTAGACTGGTAGATAGATGATTGATTGTTGAAAGAAAGGAGAGTTGGGGGGGAAGAGGGTTGGGGGGTTAGATGGGACTCTCTTTGTTCATGACCTTGCTCTGAAGATAGAAACCCCCATTCTGGGGCACCTGGATGGCTCAGTTGGTTAAGCAACTGCCTTCGGCTCAGGTCGTGATCCTGGAGTCCTGGGATCGAGCCCCGCATCGGGCTCCCTGCTCGGCAAGAAGCCTGCTTATCCCTTTCTCACTCCTCCTGCTTGTGTTTGTTTCCTCTCTGGCTGTGTTTCTCCCTGTCAAATAAATAAAATCTTTAAAGAAAGAAAAGAAACCCCCATTCTTAGTGGGCCAGTGAGACCCTGCACAGGCTACCCCCTCATGGTTTACCTTTAGCCTTGCTTTTTCTTCCCTTTCCTCTCCTCTCTGTACATTCCAGCTATATAGGCATATGCAGTCCTGTATGTATTGCTTTCTCTTCCACAGGGCCTTTGCATATGCACATTCCCAGGCTTATTCCTCTTCCTACTCAGCCACCTGCTGCCTTCTTATTCCTGGTCATTGTCCCATAGTATCCCTGTTTGATTCTGTTGAAATTTCATATTCCAGTTCAAACACCAGTTCCTCTGGAAAGACTTCTGTGATCCTCTAGGATAAATCTTCTCTTTACACATCCCCACAGTATAAGGATACCTGGTTTTAAAAAATGTGAATTGTATGATTATTTTGTGAATGCTTTCTTTTCACTAGAGCATCTTGAAAGCCCAGGATGGATTTTTACTCGTTATTTTCTCCCTAAAGCTTCAGCAGTGCCTGGCATATCATAAGTACTCATTAAAATGTGTTGAATGAATGCTACAAGACGTCTTGTCAGCCTATTTTCATGTGTTTCTCACAAGATTGCACTTATGGTTTGTAAAGAGGGGTTAGTGTTCCATATTAGTTCCTTATTTCTTCATATTTTTCACATGTCTTATTTAGAACCTAAATACTGGAAAACAATAAAGACGTCAGGAACAGCTCCTGTTTTTTCTGCCTGAAATCCACGTTCCTATTTCCTTCTCTTACTTTGGAGCTCTGATTAGGCTTTACCTTCACTATGCTTCACTTCTCTGAAGCTGGATCACCCTCATCTGGGTGGTCCCAGCACCGGTTAATGTTCTCGTCACTCATCTGTTGTTCTCATTTGTGTCTCTGTTAACCTGAAAGGGAGACTGGATATAGTCTTGAGATGCTTGCCCAGTGCTTAGCATAGTACTTGGCTTGGGTAGGGCCCAGAGTGATTTTTTTTTTCAATGATTAAATGCATTTCTTTTGCTTCTAAGATATTTTCCAGATATCTAAATCAGTCTTGAAAAAGCATTCTGTAAACAGTCGTAATTTAATTCAGTGTCTTTGGTGTGGCACATGCATCTTTCAAGGATTGCTTTAAATAATCTGTGTTTTAGTGATCTTATAATTGTGGTGTGTATCGACCACTACATGCAAGTGCTTGGCTGATGAGAATGGGGGATGAAATCCAGCCTGCTCTGCTCATTGGGCTCTCTCTGCCCCTGAGAGGCATCCTTTAGAATTTTTTCACAGAGGTACTATATGTAATGATATGGCCCTAGACATAGGAAGAAAATGTTAGAATTTTCTCTTTAAATCTCTATTTAAAATTTTCTCTTGATTCTGAAAACTCCCTATTTTTGTTTGTATTTTAACTACTCATAGTATATTGTATATATACATTGCATATTGGTATGGTAGTACCAATTTAAACATACATAATAAGATATAAATGGGGTATGTGTGTGCTCAAAACATTGTATTGATGGTGATCCACGAACAAAGTAATAACGGAGAACATTGATTTCACGAATAATTCCAATGTCATGGTAGTTTCCAGGCTGATTTGCAGCTTTTTCTTGATGTCATTTTCAGATGCCTTAAGGAAGGGATGAGTGAGCATAGGGTAATGATGTCTGGGACGTCCTGTGCCACCGTGCGTGTGTGTGTGTGTATGTGCATGTGTGAGTCACATGTTTACCAGATGTTCCTATGCATATGCTGTGGACAAGAATGGACAGATTGTGCCTAAGGTTTGTCTTTGGGCTGCGCTCATATCCATCTCCATGTCTTCCTTTCTGAGAAAGCAGATACACTAATTGCAAGATTCATTAGTCAGTTCCCCTTTCAGATGAGTAGTTTATGATGAACCTTCTCTTCCTCGTTCGTTGGTGCACTCTAAAACTGCAGGTATAAAGCAATTACTTCCTTTCTTCTCTGCTTCTGGGACATGATACTAAGGAAAGGATGGTAGGATTCTAATCATAAAAGAGATATGCTTAGAGTCAGAATATCTGAACTGGAATCATTCTCCAACCACTTTCTAGAAGGTGTGATTTGGGCAAAATTATTAAGCACGTTAAGCTTCAGACTCTTTCTGTGTAGGTTGAAAATAATAATTAATTCAAAGATTTGCTATAAGAAACAAATAGGGATATATGGAAGTGGCTGGCATAGTTCCAAGTAGACCATGTTTATAGATTTTTTTTGAGTTTCAAACAATATTAACTGCAGAATCCTTTTCCCTGTTTATTAGCAGCAATAAAATCACAGCTGTTCATATGAGGTCTAATGTGATGATTACTGATTAAAATAAAATTTTGTTCTTCTCTGTATTATGCTAGTTAAAATGTGACTATTTGGTTAGATGACTGCTCGTGGACTAATCTATTTTCTGAGGAAACAACAACCTCCTACTATTTTGTGGTTGAGAAATGAAGCAGTGATGGAGCTTCCATCAGTGTCCTCAGTAATGTTGAGTCATTTGGGTGCTACAAGTCTCTAGAAGAGTAAAAATCATTTTTGATTGCAGGTGTCTAGGAAGGCAAAGGGAATCCATTTTATTTTTTATTTTTATTTTTTTTTTAAGATTTTATTTATTTGACAGAGAGAAACACAGCCAGAAAGGGAACACAAGCAGAGGGAGTGAGAGAGGGAGAAGCAGGCTTCCCGCCGAGCAGGGAGCCCGATGTGGGGCTCGATCCCGGGTCTCCGGGATCATGACCTGAGCCGAAGGCAGTCGCTTAACCAACTGAGCCACCCAGGCACCCCAAAGGGATTCCATTTTAAATGGATTTCTGTACTTTCCAAAAGCATAACAGAGGAAATAAACATTCTTACGAAGGGAATGATATCAATTGAAATAGTTAAAAGTTATATTTATCAACTAAAAAGAATTCAAACATTTGTGGTATTGAACTAAGGAGAGGTAATCTAAGAAATATAAATTGGGAGCATTTTAAAGATTCTGAAATACTAGGCTACTAAGGACCTCATTCAGACTTTATTTGGTAGATAGGGGTCATCTGACCAAGGTAATGTTTTGGGAGAGGATTAGGATTATGGATTGAAATTAAGAGAAACTTGAAGCCTGGAGTTCGGTCACAAAAATAATGACATAGTCCAAAGTCCCAATTCAGGGTGGTGCTATTTTAGAAAAAGGTATGTGTGTGTGTGTGTGTGTGTGTGTGTGTGTGTGTGTGTGTGTGTGTGTAAAGAAGTATTTAAAATGGAATTGCATGTAGAGTCATGATGGTTTTAGGTAGAGAATAAGATCTTAAAATTTTAAACAAAGCCTATATAAACAATGAAGAAAGCCAATTCCCTAAGCATTTTGATTAATTGAAGTACTAATGATTTTCAAATGAAGTTCTTAACTTACAGTTGCATTAATCTTAAAAATGGCCATTTATTTTACCAGTAAAAAGTATTTATGCAGGAATAACAGAGAATTGTAGTTCGAGGCGAGCAAACTATGGCAAAGCCACAGGCAAGTCCAAGAAACCAAGGGGCAGAACCTTATTTTACGGAGAAGAAGGATGGAGCCAGGAGGGGTTATTTTGAATGAAAGTCCATTGGAGGAAAGAAGAGGGTTCTCAAGGGCTGAGTTGCAGGGGTAGTCAATTTCTTATAGAAAATGTGATATACATCTTTCCTTGTTGCAGCCTGTAATTGATGTTTCTTTCCTGTTGCTTATGCTTCTGTTGGGGTCTGCAATTGACAGTTCTTCCTGTAATTGATGTGAGATGCTAAGCTCCCCCTGTGTCTACTTTAGTGAGTCCTCCCTTTGTTAGTTTTCACAGTAACATAAAATAGAATCATGAATACAAAAGCATTACTGCTGTTCCCGGGTTTGGAATCACTTCTTACTTTTATCCTTGACACATAGGCCTCTTTCCCTAATTCTGATGTCCAAAGAACTAGGGGTGTAGACCAGGGGTTTTTTAATGGGGCCTTCATTTTTCAAATGAGAATAAAAAGATGATATAATTCCCATGCTGAAAAGGACCTTAGAAAGAGTGCCGGAAGAAACAGGTACCGGAAACGTTACATGACCTGCCCACGATTGCCACACCTGTAGGGGGGGGAACCTTCCTCATGGTTCATGGGTCCAGGATCCCCATGCAGTGTGCTCCTAAGACTTTATGATGCCTGGTCCAAACCTGCTCCAGGGCCCAAGATCTTTTTTCTTTCTTTTTCCTACCATTTCATACTGTTTTTGTTACTATTTAAAGGCATCTTACAGATTTGTGTCTGATGTTTATCTGTATTTCTTTTGTCTTTAGAAAGTACATATGTGTTAATGGTGCAGTGTGGAGCTCTGTGTAAAGCCAGGTAAACGAACGAAGGTCTGAGCTCCACTGTGTCTCATGTTTCACACATTGAGGTTTTTATCCTGAGGCCACTGGGTGTCTTTAAGTTCTCTCTTATAAATTGTCCATTACTACTTAGAAGGATTTTGTTTTGTTTTTAATTCTGGGTAATAGTTTTGTACCTAAGGAAAAGGGAAAGGAAATTCAGATGTTGTTTGTCTTTTCTAAGAAGCCGTAATATGGGGATTTTCAATTTATACATGTAACATTCTTTCAAGAAGGAACTGTTATAGGGGCGCCTGGGGAGTGGCTCTGTGAGTTAAGCTTCTGACTTGATGTTAGCTCATGTCATGAGTTCAAGCCTCGCATTAGGGTCCATAGACAACTTTATATATATATATATATCTAGATATAGATATATATAAAATAAAATAATACAGATTTTAAAAAAGGACTGTTATATCCCTTATAGATGCAAAAGTTTAAAATTGCCTAGACTAACTATAAAGGGTAAAGCCATGTTTGGAATCCACATATTCCCCCCAGATAAGCCATTTCATATTGAGACATGACATTCTAATATAAACTGAAAGACATTCAGAGAAACACAGAAGGTATCAAAAGGCCTAAATGATATATGAAAATCAACCGAAGAAACTTGAGTTACTACTTCGTTAAAAAGTTTTGAAAATCTCAGAGGTGTTAACCTCTCAGAGGAGAATCAAATGCTAGATACAGATAGCTCAACTAAGGTATTTGGTATTGGAAGTGAGTGCTTCAAGAGACCTCTGCAGAGGGACCCATGGCTATAGATCCCTCACTACCCCACCACTGCAAAGTTGAGAACAACTGTGTCTTAAATGTTTCTAATTTTAATTTTTCTGTCCCGTATTCCATTTAAAGGTGAATCTGACACAAAATGACCATGGGTAGCATAGAGTAACCAAAATTTCTCTGAAGGAAATGATGTTAAAAACACCCCTACTCTGGAAAATTCCCTGAGGCTCCTCTCTGAAACACCGTGTATGCAACAATCTTACTTTGGAAGCCTCTGGGGTAAATAATTTCTAATTTTCATTTTGAAGGAAAAATATTAATTTAGCTGTAATTTAGCACAAGGTCAGTTCGTGCAAGTGAGTTTCATTTAAATTGAAATATAATTAACATACAATATTATATGAATTTCAGGTGTACAACGTATTGATTTGACAATTGTATACATTACTCAAGGTTCACCACAGTGAGTGTAGGCACTATATAATATCAATGTTATTACAATATCAATTATATTCCCCTTGCTGTACTTTTTGCCTCTGTAACTTAATTATTTTATAATTGGATGTTTGTATCTCTTAATCTCCTTTATCTCTTTTGCCCACCTCCCTCACCAACCTCTCCTCAGGAGGCTCTTGATTTGTATCAGGGAAAATACTTACTCAGGATTGTACTTGAGCAGAAGATACATCAGCTGTCTTAATAGCTAGTCGGCCAACTCTATTTATTGCCTGTTCGGTCTAAGTCCGCCCTCAAACCCCTTGAAAATTATTTAAGCTGCCCGAGAAGCTCTTTAACTCAATAAAGTAAAGCAGAACAAAATAAAATCTTATATTACTTTCAGGATTTTAAGGAAGTATCTACAGACATCCTTATTTTCTTCTAAAAATCTTAAGTCTGTCTTCAATTGAGAAGGCATGATTGTAAGTAAATCTACTTAAGTTTATGGGCTTGACTTTTCTTAACTACTTTTGAGAATTAAGTAATGGAGAATAAGGAAGGATAGATATTATTAAATAAAATGTTAACAGTCACATGCTCAGATTATCGTGTTCTTTGATGCAGAATTTTTAGAAGAAACTAAATTTCACTTTATTTGTATGTTTCATGTCATACATGAAATCTCTTCAATCTAAGAAAATATCTGGAAAAATAGTATAGCACATTCAAACAGATTTTCTTGTCCACTGGCCTTTTACATACTGTAGGTATTCTAAAATAGCAGCAAATCAAACAAATGTCCATTAATTCCTCTAGTGATGTTAATGAGAATTAACTGGCAATATTGTTCAAATCCTTTAGAATTGAACACAGAGATATTAGTTAACTTACTGTTTATTTTATTACTCCACCTACTTATAATGTCAAATGTTAAAAAAAAAAAAAAAAGAGGGGGGAGGTATGGAGAGTGCAAGGTTGTGTGACGAAGAGGATAGGACCAAACATAAACCAGTGACCTGAACTGGAAATAAGTGGGAAAAATGTAATTTTTCAGTTGCACAATAGTTTCTATGGCATTACCTTTCCTTTTGTGTCTGCTGGTGATTTAATTTAGTAGTTTGAGAAAAAGCGTCTATGGCTGTGTTTAAAATTTCTAATTACAGCAATTGGTAAAGAAATTTCCAAGTACAAGGGCTATTTGTAAAGTAGTGGTGAAACTGACAAGTGATTGATGGGTAAACAACCCCACTGTGCCCCCTTATATCCCATTCCCTGATGCTGGGCTATAGATACTGAGTAAGCCTCAGGAAGTTACCACTATCCAATTTTTATTGAATGTGTGGCCTCCTGGATGTAAACAGCATTGTGCTCCAGCTTCTGGAATGCACCCTTTCTTTCTGCAGCCCCACTGCCCTCCCTCAGCATGGTAGGACATCTGTGAAGTCAACAAATGGGAATTTTCCTTCAGTATGTTTAACTGGATTTAAACTCTGAAAAGGAAAACAAAGTGCAGATTTCATCAAGTAGATTGAAACCACCTAAAAGTGAATGAAAGGGATAGCATTTCTGAATTGAGATTTTCTGTTTATGACTTGCGGGGGTCAGTGGGAAATTGCCCTTTCTTGTGTGCTAATATGAAGGTTACAGCTCAGCAGGTGCACTCAGCATCATGTTATGAGCAGTCAGAAACTCTCGTAATTGTCCTTGGAAATGCTTTACTCTTCATATATCTTGATTTTTTGGTATGCCTTTTTTTTTTTTTCTATCTTTGATCAAGGCTTTCTTTTGCCTCTCCTATATGTTTAATTTCACATGCATTTCCTTATTGCACTTCTCAGTCCTTATTTCTTTTAATTTCTTTTTAATTTTCAAAAAGATTTATTTATTTTAGAGAGTGTGTATGTGTGAGAGTGAAAGGGAGGGGCAAAGGCAGAGGGAGAGAGAGAATCTTAAGTAAAGTCTATGCTGAGTTATTTGAACCTGAATGGGTCTTGAGATCAAGACCCTGAGATCTTGACCTGAGTTGAAACCGGGAGTCTGATGCTTAATCAGCTGTGCCACCCAGGTGCCCCTGTCCTCATTTCTTTCTTTCCTTCTTTATTTTTTTTTCCACAATTTTATTTATTTGACAGAGAGAAACACAGCTAGAAAGGGTATACAAGCAGAGGGGAGTGGGAGAGGGAGAAGCAGGGCTCCCGCCAAGCAGAGGCCTAATGCAGAGCTTGATCCTAGGACCCCGGGATCATGACCTAAGCCAAAGGCAGATGCTTAAAGACTGAGCCACCCAGACACCTCTGTCTTCATTTCTTTAAAAAAAAAAAAAAAAAAAAATCTTTATTGCAATCTTCCTTGATAAGCTATTTTGAAGTAGTTAATAAAAATGCATTAGTGCTATTATAGAACATAATACTTTAAATGTGGTTCACATTTTTTTTTTTTGTAAAAAAACTTTGTTTTCCTGAATTTTAAAGTTTGGAAGAAATTCTTCAGTTTGTAACCATTCTGTATTTCTAAACGCTCTAATATAACTGCCGGGAGTCTGGAAGCAAAATGTTCTTTTTTCTTTTTCTTTTCTTTCTTTTTTTTTTTTCCTCTTCAACTTGAATGCTAAGAACTTGGATGTTTTAAATGAGCTATTTGCCAGCAGATGACGATTCATTCCAGATAAAAGAGAAAACAAGTACAGTAAAATCTGTGTTTGCTAACCAGTGAGATCTGGAAGCTTGCATTTTTGAGATTCCCCAGGCAGAATCGTCAAATGAAAACATGTCAATAGGGCTAACTGAAATAGGGTTGGGTGGCTATGGTGCAATTAAAGTTGCTAGAGATTTTTATGTATTCTTATTGCAAAAAAAATTATACACTGGGTAAATCATGGCATTTGCATTCTTCTGCCATCCCAAGAAGGAAAAGTGGGGGTTAAAAAAAAAAAAAAAGGTTGTCATGAATTGACTCTAAGTCAACTATAATCTATTTCCTGTCTTCAGAATGTATCTCTCAACAATCAGAAAAATTATATCAGTATATTCCAAATCTTTGTAAGTCATTTCGAATTTGGAACATGCTTTCCCATAGAAACAATGTTGTAAACATTGGTTCAGTTCCCAGACCAGTGCATACAGCCTCTTTAATCCATATGTATCTAAGATACAGTACCAGTGTTTGCTGGAGTGCTGGGTCCTAAAGGCATATGTGCAGGAAGGAGAGCAGGGATGAGTATTTTCTCTCAGTTTTCTGGAAAGACAATGGGCCAGTAGGGATTTTCAGAACAGACTATTAGATCTTTGTGCCTGTCTTCTGTGCTTCCTGATCAGCAGTCCCACAGTCTTCTGGAGACCCTACAGTGAAGGCAGGGACCACAGTGTTAGCTCACCTGCCGCTTAAAAGGAAAGCAATCAGCTTTCACAGATTTGCTTATGGCATTCGGACCCCTTTACTGCTCTGGACATTTTTTAAGACTTATCAACCCTAACTTTCTAAATGACCAACTTTTAAGAAAAGAAACAAAATGAAGTCAAAATTATTTATAAAGTATGAACAAAGCAGTGCGGTATGAAAGAAATATCTTGATATAATGCTGGATATTGAAGATCTTTAAGGCATACTTGCAATTTTTTTCATTTTTGTCCCCCTTCAGAATGCCTCATTTGTATAAAAATTTTTTCATATTTTAGAGCAGCCCTCATAAGGGTGCTGGTAGGACCTTTACTGAAGAGAGGGCTGTGGTGTCAGGAAATTTAGTAAATATTTTGTTTGCAAATTGGAATTGTAAATTTTCACTTTTTTTTTTTTTTTACTAAAACAAAATTGTTAGTAGTCGTTGTAATTTTACATTGATTTCAGGAACTGTGCTATTTTGTGCAGTATGCTTCTCCTCCTACACATTCATAAACAACTAGGGATTGTATCGCTTTCTTTGCTCTGTTGGAATTCCCACTCTTGCCTTAACAGTCCTGCTTGTGCAGGCCTGTTAGACAGCCCTCCCACTGGGTAAACCTTGACAGTCGTTCCTAAGAGATGTAACTGTTTCTTAAGAGAGATAAACCTCCGAATTGCTCTGAGCTATAAGAATGTATACAATTATTTTTATTGTACTTATTTATTATTATGTTCAGTTAGCCAACATATAGGACGTCATTAGTTTTTGATGTAGTGTTAAAAAAGTTCTTTACATGTGAACAAAGGCAAAAACAGATTTCACTATAATAACATTATCCCAAACTGTATGTTGAGTGTAGAAATAATGGTTCTATTTTCTATATAAAAATTTTCTTGTGTATAGTTGAAAGGATGACATGCACGTATTTTCTTGTTTTGTTTTTGTTTTGTTTTGTTTTTAGATGATGAAAGAACACAATAGCATTCATGAGATTTTATACTTCATTTGGACATTTTATCTATTTCACAAAATTGAAAATTAATTCCTACTTTCTTCAGACACTATATGTTGATTTTCATGACTTCTTTTTATCTAGCACCAAATAGAAATAAAAATAAAATATATTTTAAAAATATAGATTTCCAATATACTTGTAAGTCCTTAATTTTGTTTACATTATTCATTTTACTTTTTATTATTATTATTTTTTATGAACTAGGATGTGATGGCCAAAAATGTGAACTTTTCAGGCCCAACAGGGGGAGCCAATTCCATATTCTATTGAAGTTCCTTGGCATTGCTGGTGCCCATTTGTCAGAGCAAAAATACTTTCTACAGAATCTCATAACACACTCTTCATTAAAAATTATGCAGTATTAAAAAAAGATGCAGTATTTTTATACTGATCATTTTTTTAAAAATCTTTTAACCTGTAACACTAAAATTATTAATCAATCATGGTCATGCCTAGGGAAGTCTGAAAAAAGTCCTTATTTTCAAATGTTTTTTTTTTCAAATGTATGATGTTTTTATTCAAGATAATCATACTCTTTTCACAAAAATCAAGTGTAGAAAATACAGAACATTTTAATGTTCACAAAAGTCTTTTGGATACAGTATATTATAATTAGGTTAATAAGGATGGAAAATAGTTTTCTGCATTTTGAATTCATCAGATTTATAAAGTAATCAATGTTGTTATATGGAATCTTCTTAAAAACCTACCTACCTTGCTTTCTTTAAAACAAAGATTTTTGACTGAGTTCAGCGTCTGCAATGAATCATTTACGTAGTTTCGAATTTCCATAATTTGTTTCGTTCTGGGTTTTATTCTCAAGGAAGAAAGTGGAGTACTTTTGCTTATAAGTTAGGAAATATTTTGTCATAAAACATTCTCAGAGATTATAACAATTTCCAGCCTGATATTTACATTTATCTTAACAAAGGACATGGAATTGTACAAGGACATTGAGTTACAGTAATTTTCTGTGCAAGTATGATTTTTTAAATCTTATTTCACTAATTATCTACATATCCTTATATTTTAGGTGATAATGTATGATAATAGTATTTAGATTATATCAAATTTAGGTACACACACACACACACACACACACACACACACACACACAAATACACAGCCTTGTGGTTCTCCGCCACAAAAAGAACTTTGGTCTTTATTTCCTGTATTTTTGGTGAACATAGTAATAGATGCATTTTAGGTGCTACATACCTAATTAATTGCTTTTTTAAATTTCAAGAGAAGTAAATTTCCAACTTATTGTTTGATTTTAGCAAAAAGGAAATTTTCATATATTTTCCCCTATAAAACACTCTTTTTTTTTTCTTTAGATTTATCTTTGTCTTGCCTAGAGCTTCATTGGAATATTGTTATGCTATTAGCAGACTAAAATACAGTAACGCTTGGTGAATTTGCAGCTTAAAAATTTGGATCTGCTACATGATTTTCTAATTAAAAGATAAGTCTCCTTAGTCTTTGTATTCTGTCAATGTATAGTACAGTGTTGGCCACATAGTGATACTTTGTAAAAGGTGGATACATGATGAATGAGTAAGTGGGTGAATTATACTGGCTGTGGTATATTAACCTGTTTTAAATTAGATGCTCACTGCCATGTTTGCTCCCAAAGTTGTATGGAAGAGCTTTAAAAATTATAAATATTTTATGGTCACCTGGGTGGCTCAGTCAGTTAAGCTTCTGATTCTTGGTATTGGATCAGGTCAGGATCTCAGGGTCCATGCTCAGCAGGGAGTCTGCTTAAAGATTCTCTCCTGCCTCTGCACATGCACTCCAAGCACACACACTCTCTCACTCTTTCTCCCATAAATAATCTTTTCAAAAATTATAAGTGTTTTGTAATTGTGATTGTTTGAATAATGATAACACTACATTTTTATAATTCATAATATTGACTATTTTAGATATATCTTTATTACAGTCTTAAGAAGGAGATAAGCATATTGTTGCCTATTTATAGTTTCCATATAAGAATGCCTCCTTTTGGCAAGTTGCAGTGAATCATGCTTATAGGAATGGCCATGTAGATTCATGTTTGCTAAAATGAGATCCCTGTTATATCCAATTACCCTTTTGTTCCTCATGCCTCAAGATGTCATTTTGCCCCAATGGCCAAGCATTAATGGGACATAGTAACTCTATTGTGTTTGCTACTTATGTAACATTAGTTCCAGACTCTCTGCTTTTAATTGAAGTGCTACATAGTTAAATTCTCATGCCATGAATTCTAATTCCCTAGGAGAGCTAAGGTACAAGACTCTATTGAAACCTTCCTCAAAAAACATTTATTTTAGGTTGTTGAGAGTATTTTGAGTAATGTGATATTAATAAGGATGATGCGTTTTCATTTGTAAATAAGAATTGGGTTTAAAAAATTGTTTAAAAAGACCATTTTAGAATAATCCTATCCCTCTTGAGAAAAGTTGTCTTGACAACAGTACCATTTATAATTAGAAATGATGAATATTTTATTTCTCAAAGGAAAATTCTCCCTAAGTATGCTAGACAGTGATTGGGCTAACTGCTCATCGCACTCAATCGTTTTTAATGCAACAATGCACTGTATATCAACTTTTTGACTCAATAAAAAAAAGGCTTTACATTTTAGCTTAAGAACAGGATTTTTCATATGCCTGTGAGGTAAGAAAAGGAGATATTGTTGACCTCATTCTACAGAAAGATTTCATATCTAATAAGTGGCAAAAATAGAGTTGGAGAAATGCAAATTAGTTCTTTCTTTTCATCATTTTGCCAAAGGGTGTAGAAGCATATGACACATTTTAGAATTGTGCTTTCACTCGTATTAAAATCTATTTTTTCATGTCCTATAATTTATATCTTTCCCATTTATAATATTTTATTCTAAAGTGTATGAATGAAGCCTTAGCTAAAATTAAAATACTCAATACAAATGTCAGTCCTTTTATTGAGTATTCATGATTTAAATAAGTGGCTATTCAGACCTAAAGACAAGATCAAACATCATTTTATGCAATCGTTTGTTAGATCAATCATCAAACATTTATCCAGTGCCTACGACATGCCAGGCACTGAGGACCGTTTAAGTTAAATTAAACATAAACCCTATGAGAGGGATGGAAGGACATCTATACAAAACAATGGCAAACCTTCCGAGTACTGAAATTGAAACTGCTGCCTGATGTCGCTAAGGCTTCCATTCACAGATAAAGGATTCCTGAGGGCTGCATGGAGGAGATGATACTTGAGGTGGGTCGTGAGAAAGGAGTTGTATTTGTAGGAGGTTAAAGTGGGGGTGCAATACTCACTGGAGGAGATGACATCTGCAAATCGATGGAGTGAGAGAGCGGCAGAGAAGAGAAGTGAATGGGGAATAATAAGATGGAATGTGAAATGGGGCCTGACCCTGAATTCACTGGCTGATTGAATTACCCAATTGTGTCTGATTACATGTGATATGGAGTCTGCATGATATAAATTCATGCTCTGTCATCATCTATATGACTGGTTAAAAATCCATTCACTTATTGAAATCTTATAACTACATTACAATTAAAGGTAAATAGGAGATGTATTTTATCATGAATTCATATATACATCTGAAAACTTTAATGGATATAAACTCATGATGAGTTTAAAATAAAACTAGCATTATATGGGATATTTTAGTTTTATATTTTGTAAGACCTGCTTCTAATACAGGTTCACTGTTTAGGTACTCTTAATAAAGATGTCGAATTTAATTCAGAAGTTTTTAGTGCCAGATTTAGAGAACATATCCTTATCAGCACCCTTGGAAGTCAGCCATCTTGCTAATTTTAAGGCATTGAAACAGGCTTAGTGGCTTTTATATATCCATTTGATTGATTGATCGACTTTCACTGAACAGGAATTTATTACCCTGCATTTCATCCTAGAGAAACTCTGAGGTTCTAAATTGATATGTAATTACAACTGTGATATTTTTATTTTGAAGATAGTGAAGAAAGGAGAGTACATTTCATAGAAATGAAAGAAATTAAGAGATCTTTTTCTTTCCTCCTACATACCAAGCTATATTAGTAGAAAATGCCAAGTTGTGTAACTGTGAAAATGATGTCCTCAAAGAGTCTACAGTCCCCGAAAAGGACAAACATGCAAACCAGGTGGAATAGACCGGTACTAATTTAGAGCTATGTCTGTTGCCTGTGTAGGGACATATGTGTGATTGGAGATCTTAAAGACAGTACCAAGTGTGGGTCTGAAGAGAAAAATTACATGTTCCTGGGGGTGAGGACTGGGGAAGAGCATTCCAGCCAGAAACAGTGGCAGGAAAAAAGACACGGGCCTAAGAGGCATGCTGAGGAGAAGTGGTAGGAGATAAACATGGAAAGGGTCGTTTGAAGGACCTTCCATGATATGCTACAGAGTTTGGGTCTCACTTAGTAGACTGCAGAAAACAGGGAAAATGTTTAGCCAGGATTACGGTAGGTTGAAATCAAGAAAGTTAGGCGAGCAGGTTTGAAGGACTGAGGGCATCTGTTTGTAGGGTGATAGCTGTGAGGGTAGAGGAAGAATTATGCTCAGTCCCATGTCACACATGGTGCCTACTACAGTGTATCCCTCACTATCACTCAACGCATGTTTATTTACTGAATGATTGCTACTATTCTTTCCCCAGTCCTTATTAAAAGCCGAGCTAGATTTTAGCCCCCAAAAAGGGGTGGTGGTGGAGGGTTGTCCCCTGGGTGGCTCAGTAGGGTAAGCATCTGCCTTCCACTCAGGTCTTGATCTCAGAGTCCTGGGGTTCAGCCCTGCATTGGGCTCTCTGCCCAGTGGGGAGTCTGCTTCTCCCTCTCACTCTCCCTCTGTGCTCGCTCTCTCTCTCTCAAATAAATAAATAAAAATATTCAAACTAAGAAAGGTGAAAGAAAGAAAATGAGAAAGAGAATTGCATATTGAACTAAGGACAATTCAGGGTGCTTGGAGGGGGAACGGGAACTGTGATAGGTTGCTCTACTGGTTCCGAAGAAACACTCCTCCCAGTAGTCACTGCCACATGTAGGCCCTTTAGTGGAATCTAAGTTTGACCATGTGACTGGCATCAGTTATTGAGACATTAGCAAGTGACATTCAAGCAGAGGCTTAATAAACACTTGCATTTTGGGGATTGTCCTCTTGAAAGGAGTGTGCCTTCGGAGAGCAGTTCTCATGGCGTGAGGAAGCCCAGAAACTGATGGAGAGAGGCCTGGGTGGAGAAATCTCCAGATCCCCAGGCAACAGCCCCAGCTTCACTCCTAGCCTTTCCCCTGTTAAGCCTCTCAGCCACTCCAGCCATCTCAGCAAGCATCCCAGCTACTCCAAGGAAGGGAACCTATGAGCTGCCTGAAGGAACCACAGAATTTAAAGAGATAATGATTGGTTGTCATTTAAATCCCTAACTCTTGGGATGCTTTGTTATGTAGCAATGTGTAACTCAAAGAGGAATCAAAAAGGATTATAATGCCTTCATTTAGCTATGAACAGAAATGCAAGAGGTGTGACCCCCTTGTAGTACCCTGGACTGAACCAGAAAGAGGACTAAAGGTTTTACTGCATCTAAGCACAAGCCAGCACTCAAAACTGTTTGCTGGATACAACATTGAAAGAAAGCCCTACTCAGGGTAATGGTGTGCTGTTTGATGACTGTTAGAACTTTCCAAATGGCTTTCTTTCTTTTTTTTAATTATTATTAACACACAATGTATTTGATTCATCAGTCTTACCCTCTTACACAATTCACAACACTTACCATAGGACACGCCCTTCGCAGTGTCCATTCCCCAGCCACCCCATCCTTCCTGCACCACCCCACCAAGCAACTCTCAGTTTGTTTCCTGAGAGTAAGAGTCTCTTACAGTTTCTGTCCCTCTCTGGTTTTGTCTTGTTTCATTTTTCCTGCTCTTCCCCTATGGTCCTGTGTCTTGTTTCTCAAATTCCTTACATCAGTGAGAGCGTATGATGATTGTCTTTCTCTGATTGACTTATTTCGCTTAGCATAATACCCTCTAGTTCCATCCATGTTGTTGCGAGGGGCAAGATTCCAGCTTTGTTTTTTGGGTTTTTTTAATGGCTGCATGCTATTCCGTGTGTGTGTGTGTGTGTGTGTGTGTGTGTGTGTGTGTACATCTTCTTTATCCCACAGCACTTTCTTTTTATTTCTAGTTTTGGTTATCACAGATCCTTGTGACCTAAAGTACTGTATAGTAACAGGAATTATAAACAAACCACACAGAGCCTAAAACGGAAGACAAAATATCTGTTAAGTTGAAATTAGCTAGATCACAACACAGGGGGAAAAAAGACTTAAGTTCTGTAGCACATGTTAAGAAGCTGAAATTAATGAATGAACTCCAGTAAAATAGAGTAAGTCTGGCTTATCTTTTATATTTCATTTAGTCTAACCTATGCAAAATACCATGTATGGGAAACCTAATCTTGCACACAGATTACATACTTGGGCTTGAAAGTTGGGGTTCCATTCAAATGAGATGCAAATGGTGTGTTTAGAGATTTGTTACTACTACTTGATGAAAATGTACAATAGACAAGTACTAAATAACTTATGATGTCCATATAGGATTACTTACATGTGCTAGACTTTCAAAGCTGTAATTTCCTCCTGCCAAGTTTTGCATCATTCTTTTATATTCATTACTATTAAAATTTCATTTGGCTAAGAGCCAAGCCCCTAAAATCTTGGTCATCATGAAAAAACACAGGGGGAGGGGAGAGGAAGAAAGTAAAATGTGGAATCAGTTAAATAGGTAAAAAATAGGTAAAAAATGATGATGGGAGGAAGATTTTCTTTTTGTTTTAACTTCAGAAACTTAAAGCAGCAGAGGGCAGTAGTACATTTTGAGTATAAAACAAGGAAAGGACTGGTCAGTTGGGAAAGACATTGGTGTCTCTCAAGAAACATTTTTATTTGATTTTTACTTTATTTCTTATGTAAAACACCCTTGATCATATTCATTTTTTTTTCTTGTTCTCACAATCCCTCAAGCTGGAGGTGAATGGTCACATATCATCAACATTAACAGGAAAGGAGACTCGTTCTATTTAGAATAAAACAGCCTTTGCTCCTGTCTCAACTAAATCAGTAAATAAAGCTTGCTCCATGCACAGTATGTAATACCAATTTGAGTTTTAATTCCTTTTCCTTCTTGTGTGTAACTTTGTTTGGAAACCCTGATAAGTGGAGTAGAGGGGCTCAAATCAGGCAGCATGAGAATCAGTAGCCAGATAATAAATCAAGTATACAATTTTTCAAAACATGTGCACATTTCTTTTCTCTGCACTTTGTCTTATCCCTATAAACTTTCTCATACTTCTTGTGTTTGGCAAGTCATACCAATTTCCGTT
Source organism: Spilogale gracilis (assembly GCA_004023965.1). Lineage (NCBI taxonomy): Eukaryota > Metazoa > Chordata > Mammalia > Carnivora > Mephitidae > Spilogale > Spilogale gracilis. Next base: position 128,219 of record PITA01003912.1, read on the forward strand.
CCCAGGGAAATCCTTTGCTCTCCTACCTCTGTGCCTTTCTTCATACTGAACCTTGTCCGTAGGATTTCCTTTCTTGCATATCCACGACTCCAACTTATAGTCACGTCTTCAAAACTTAGTTTAGATTCCAGATGTTTGGTGACCACTTCCGGTTCGTCCCCAAGCAGCTGTGCCCCCCCCCCCCCCCGATTCCCTGCAGCAGCATCCATGCACTTAGCTTACAGTACTCAATTTCCATTTGAATATAATTATTTCCCTTACAAGATTGTCAATTCTTTGCAGAAATTCACCTTTCTGACACATGCACCCAGTGTCTACTAGCATTTCACATTCTTCTTACGCATTTGAGCAAGAGTTGCTCAATCAACAAATGCACATAGCTTCATTTGTTCAGTTCAGGAAATGTGCTCTTATCTATCCTGCATTTAGGAATTCAGGACGGTGGAGGGAAAGGGCAGGAAACTTATATTTATTAAGTACTTAATTCCATATTAGTGACCCCAATTTTCTGAGTCGGTTCTCTTTAAGGCATTGTAACAGCTCTTTAAGATAGGTAATCTTATGTCCATGCAGATGATGACATAAAGCTCACAGGCAGTAGCCTGTCCAAGCTCACACAGATGGTGTGAGAGGAAGCGGCATTTCAGACTCCCCCTCCTCTCCCCCCCACCACCTCCAAAGCCAAGGGTGTTTTCTTTCCGCAGCAGACGGTTATTGGTTATTTACGATCTACTATGTGCTACACACTGCTTTATACACTATTGATTCTACATTGAATAAAATACTGTCCCTGTCTTGGAAAGGCTCACATTCCAGCAGGGGAGAGATTAAAGTAATTATTATGATTCTGAGTGACAGGTGCTTGAAATGTGCCCTTTGGGTACAAGGCGAGGGGACCATTAGCTCTGCCTGGTGAGAGATGCGCCTCATGCAGAGCTGGCGTTGGATGTGGGAGGTGACGGGGCATTGGATGATTGGCAGTTCACCAGGTGGAGAAAGTAGGAAGGCTTCCCAGGGCAGAGGCAAGAGTCTAAGGCCAGGGAACTGGAGGATACCGCATGACTCTACCAGTTCACAGACTGGGAGTAGACTTCACCGATTGAAAGTAGGAGAAGAAAGTAGAAAGTGGCCTCACCCTGCACTACAAGGGGCCAGTGGATAACCAGCTGTGTCACCTCACTGTGCAGAGGGTTAAAGTCTGTGGTTCTCACCACAGATATCAGAGTGCTGGTTTTTGCTGAATCTGCAGGGTCAGCTATGAAATACATGACAGGAAACAACATGGCGAAGGAAGCGTGGGCTTTGAGGCCAAGTAGAAGACCCAGATCCCAGCTCTGACATTTCTTAGCTACGTATGTTATCTTGACTGAGAGCCCAGCTTCTTTGAGTTTCTGCCGCTGCCTTGGAAAATGGGGATATTAACTCCCTCAGGACTACTCGTGGTGGAGACTGGAAAACAGAGAAAGTCAGCGCCCACAGACAGTGGAGTTTATACAGAGACACGGGTCTCTGTAATAGGCTTCATTTTTCTGCATATGAGTCTATTTGTAGAAATATTGGGAAAGCAGTTTTAAGTTTCTGAGACTATATATTCTTATATTGACACATGGAGTAGTTTCAAGGTGCTAATTATATGCATACATACATATGTGCATAAATATAAATACATACATTTATTTTTATGTACTTAAGCGAAATTCTGATGCTGTAAGAACAAGAAAGTTTTTCATTTCCTTGCATTTACTAGCATGAAATAGAAATGATTTTTTCATTTTTCATTGAGTCATATTTTGGCAAGTTTTGGAGTAAGTCTAACTTTGTGCCATTCCTAAGACATTGAGGCATTTAACAGCAGATTCAACATTATTATTATTAATTCACAATTATAAATTATATGATTTTTTATATAAAAAAGATTTTATACTTTAAAAAGTTTTTTTTCAAGATTTTATTTATTTATTGGACAGAAACACAGCGAGAGAGGGAACACAAGCAGGGGGAGTGAGAGAAGGAGAAGCAGGCTTCCCAACGAGCAGGAAGCCCCATGCAGGGCTTGATCCCAGGACTGGATCATGACCTGAGCGGAAGACAGATACTTAACGACTGAGCCACGCAGACGTCCCTGTAACTGAAATAATGTTTGATCGAGTTCCTATTTGAGTTTCTTTTTTTAATTTAAAAGAGCAAAGAGTTTTCTTTCTTTTCTTTTCTTCTTTTTAAAGAGAGGGAAAGAAATGGGGAGATGGGCAGGGGAGAGGGAGAGAGAGAGAATCTTCAGCAGGCTCCTCATCCAGCATGGAACCTGATATGGGGCTGATCTCACAACCCTGAGATCATGACCTGAGCCAAAATCAAGAGTCCCATGCTTTTGGGCTCTGTGCTCAGTGGAGAGTCTGCTTGAGATTCTCTCTCTCCCTTCCCCTCTACCCTTACTCCCCACATAAATAAATACATCTCAAAAAAAGGCAGGCATTTGAAACACCCAGGTTCCCCCAAAGAGTGAATATTCTTATTATAGTAAAGTTATCCTTATGTATTTCACAAACAAGTGAAGGTTCTCAAATAAGATACCGGTGAAATTATGCATGTGTTTAGGAAAGAATTTCCTGGGCTAGAAACTTCTCCACACACTTAATGTCCCTACTTTATGTCTCAAATAGATCAGTTTACCCTCTTTTACTTAACAATTAATCTCTTTTTTCTTGATACCATCTGGTTTCTTTCTCACCAATTATTTCTATTTCTCTTTTTCTTTTAACCCACTACTTTTTATGAACTTTTCTTTTCTGCCTGTGAATATGGTCAAGATTCTTCAGTCCTTAGGAAAAGAAAAAGGAAACAGCACGTAAAAACTCCTTTTTTCCCCCAATGTTTTTCTTTTTTCTTTTTTTTTATTATTATTATTATTTTTTTATTGTTACTAAAATTTTTTTTTTCCAGTGTTTCAAGATTCATTCCCCATTCCCCACACCCAGTGCTCCATGCTTTAGGTGTCCCCAGTACCCACCACCAGGCTCTCCAATCCCTCCAGCCCCCTCCCTCCAAGTTCCTCAGTTTGTTTCTGTGTTCAAAGTCTCTGTTGTTTCGTTTCCCTCCCTAGATTACCCTAGTTCCCATTTGCTTTCCTTCTCCCACTGTCCTCCAGTTTGCCCCTCATGCACCGCAAGTAAGTGAAACCATGTGATACTTGACTTTCTCTTCTTGGCTTATTTCACTCAGCATAATCTCTTCCAGTCCAGTCCATGTTGCTACAAAAGTTGGGTATTCATCCTTTCTGACGGAGGC
>PITA01003913.1:0-131292 GCA_004023965.1 Spilogale gracilis
CACAGGACTGGTCAGACAGGTTTTACAGGTCCTAAGAAAGCCAGGAAACAGAACAAAAGCCAAGAAGTTTAAATCCTTGGGCCAGGGGGTCAAAGGCATGTCCCAGATACCTATAGGATATCACTTCATCAAGCATTGGAGTAGAATTATAAATGCCACAGAATTTTCTAGAACCTGCAAAGTTGTTTCTCAGAGTAATCCTAGTTGAAGAATTCTGATACATTTTAAGTAAACCGATTTTAAGCTTACCTGGGCAGCACTTCCAGATTTAAAGAGCTATGCATCCCTTGCCAGGGAACCTTCTACAGGAGGAGACCAGCAGAGACTCTGGAAGTCTATAGAGCCTTGATTTGAAGCCACTGTCAGCTCCTAGCTGCTCTGAGAGACCCTGGTCCTAGAAATCCCTAGGGATACAGAAAGCTACAGGATAAACCCGGAGCATTAATTTTACTTGATGATAAATAACCAAGAACCTTTCTATGCCTAAATGACATATAGCAGACTATGATGCTAACTTTGTATGAATTCTAAGGAGAAACATGGCCTTCAAAGAAATCTGCATTGTTGGTGGGTTACATTAGGCACATAGGGTCTCCATGCTGGCGGGGAGCGCTCCGGAGGAGAAGTTCTGAACGCAGTAGGTAGGTGACAGTGTTTGGGCAGGCGCACAGTTCTGCGTGGATGTTATCAGCAGAGGACCATCTCCTTGAAGACGTGGCCATGTCCAATGTCCATCTCTCTCCCTAGTCTCTTTCCAAATAACACGGACGAGAACGAGAACGATGGGGGAGAGTTAAAGAAGACCTCAAGCTCTGAAGAAAACCACAGTGACATTTTGGTGACCATCTTTCAGGTGTACGTACAATGCAGACTCATGGAGGTCCACTGATGTAAGAAGCAATCACATTTGTCTTTGCGCGTCCATCATGGTTGGGCATCTTAAAGTGTTCAGGTCAGCTTGCCTTAAGTTGACTCCATCCCAGGTACATTTCCAGATGCGCACTCCTAGCAAGCAAGCTCACACACCCGTGTGAATAGAGAGCCTTTTACATTTACCAAGAGGTAATAAATATCCTTTGCCTCTTCATCTTTTGAACCACAACAAAAGTGAAAAAAGGAGGACTCATTCGGTATGAGATTGGTGGATATGTCTCCAAGGCTGGAAGTGAAGATGCCCTCGTCCTCTAGGGTCAGAAGGCAAGTGTGCAGGTGAAAGGCATTCAGATCTTGGTTGTGAGGTCCGGGCCAGTGTGGGGGGCATCATTGGCCAGTGACTTGACTGCTTCTGCTATCACTGAGGGCCTCCCGTGAGCCTCCAGGGGTGGGATGAGACCCTTCAGGATGAACCTAGAAAGCCATCTGCCTAGAGTGATGCTTCCCAATGTGACACGAGCATGCTGGGATGGACGCATGCCAAGAGTGGCCACCAGCAGGAGGCCCAAGTGGGGCAGGGGGGCAGGGGGGTAGAGCAAGGCCCTCCATGGGCTGTCTGGGTACAGCTTGGCCAGCACGACCCTGGGGCAAACCCAGTCTGGGACACACCCACTTTGAGGTGGGGCACAGGCTGCTTTGAGCAGAACCTTTGTTCCCTGAGAGTGACTTTGCAAGGCTGTTCTATGCGTAGTGGCAGGAATTCAGATGGGGAAGTAGCCCCAAAGCTCTCTCTGGATTCTGTGGGCACTGCTAGAGGGCGGAGGCCAAGGGCAGCAAACTTGGCTCAGACTTCCAGTGTCGGCCCAAGTGTGTCCCTGCCTGGCACCCCCTCTCCATTTCTCTCTCTCTCTCTCTCTCTCTCTCTCACACACACACACACACACACACACACACACACACACACACACACACGCTGTGTATCCTATCCTGAGATCCATGTGAGTGGGAATTTCAAGGGCCAACTGTCATTTGACCTTGTGTATGTAAAAAAGATGGTCTCCTTAAGAGTAACCCATAAAAGGGCTCCTGGGTGGCTCAGTCGATAAGCCTCTGCCTTCAGCTCAGGTCATGATCCCAAGTCCCAGGATCGAGCCCCCTCATCGAGCTCCCTACTTGGTGGAAAGCCTGCTTCTCCTCTCTCACTCCCCCTGCTTGTGTTCCCTCTCTCGCTGTGTTTTTTTCTGTCAAATAAATAAATAAATAAAACCTTAAAAAAAAGAGTAACCCATAAAACTGGGTCCTGGGGGACGAGGGGGAAAACTCTTAATTCCCAGTGCCCAGTAATTATGACGTACCTGTTATGGTTAAGACACTAGCTTTTGAATCAGTCTGGATAGGGTCGTAGTCTTTCTTTGTGAGCCATAAGACCTTAGCTACCTCACCTAGTGCATCTGTAAAATGGGACAGTTATCCAGAGGGTAGGGAGGACTGAGTGCATTAAGGTGCCCTAAGCCTAGCAGCATGCCTGGCTGGAAGTAAGCACTCTAGAGGCGGCTTTAGCCTCGAAAAACCTACGTAAGGACCAACCTCATGGGCCCCGGATTTCTTCCAGCTGGGAACTCTACTAAATAAGGGTATAAGCCTTGAAGTCCTACAGGGTTCCTCTGAGTCCTGGCCACACCTGCATTCACAGTCAGGCGGCCACACTCCCGTACCTTCACACTCCTTTATTCTCCGTGTCGGTCTTGGCTCCCAGAAACCTGTAAACTCTCAAGCAATCAGGATTTATGCTTGGATCTTCCTGTTGGAGTTGAGCACCGTGACACATCGTGGGGACTTCTGTATCAGGGCCAGTGTAGCTAATTGGCTCCGAAACAGAGGATTTCAATTCAGATGGAAACAGGACTGAATCCCAGCTCTGCCGCTGGCCACTGGTGCAAATCTCGGCAAGGGTTTTCAAGGCTTCCTGGATCTTCCCGCAGCCGTAAGATGGAAGTATTAATAGTGCTAAAGGTTCTTCTAAGAATTTAGTTCATAATATTTGTAAACACCTAGTAAATCTTAGCAATTTATTAATACTTTTGTTACAAATATATTTTAAGCAAATGTAGGGCTAAAAATAGAACATGACGGCTGGATGGGTTTCCATCTACATAACAGAAAACTGTAGCCTGTGACTCCTCGCACATGTCCAGCATGTGGCTTGGGCTCATTCTCATCTTAAGGCAGGTACAGAGTAAGGAGAGAAAGGCCGTCGACTCTGACAAAGGAGGGACAAGTCACCCATTACTCATAGGGACTTGTCGCTTTGCTCAAAGCTCTTGTTTTTGCCTGTGTCGAGTTCTGCTTTCCGCCACCATTGGTTGGCTGCTGACAGCTAATGGTTTTCTGGGGGCAAGAGGTTGGGGGAAACCACAGCACTGTTCATAGTCCTTCTGAGTGGCATATGCATTCGTTTCTCCTTCTCTTTTAAAATTATGCCTCTTAACATTTTTAAAGATTTTATTTATTTATTTGACAAAGAGAGAGCAGGAGCAGAGGCAGAAGCAGGCTCCCTGCTGAGCAAGGAGCCTGATGTGGGACTCGATTCCAGGACCCTAGGATCATGACCTGAGCCAAGGAAGATGCTTAACTGACTGAGCCACCTAGGTGCCCCAATATCTCTTAATTTTTATTTATTTGGCATCCTCTCTATTTCTAAAAAAATAAAAATACAGCGTTCTAGATCACGTGACTCTGCTTGAATTCTTCCGAGGTTTCTCATCCCACCCTGATCCTTACGATTACCCCCAGAACCCTGCAGGATCTAGCTTCTGACCCTTGCCCACCTCTTTTCCTCCCAGTCCTCTTAGTTGCTCAGTCCCAGACAGCTGACTTGCTTGTGGTTCCAAGAATATGTTGAATAAATCTTCCGCAGGACCTTTGCATGTACTGTTCCCTTGCCTGGAATGCTTTTCCCTCAGGTGTCCTCCTGGCTCCTTCTCTCACTTCCCTCAAGCTTCACTCAGAGGTCATCTTACCAGAGAGGACTTTCTTGACAACCTCGTCTAAAATAGTACCAGCCCCGTGTCACTCTGTCCGCTTTACCCTGTTTATCTTTCTATATAGCACTTGTTACCTCCTGAAATGTGGGTGTTTGATTGTCCAGATTCTCCCACTAGAATATAAGCTCCCTGCGGGTAGAGATTTTTATTTTGTTTATTGCTATAGACCCAGACTTCACACCATCCTGACACCCAGTGGGCATCCGTAAATACAGAATGAGTGAACAGTGAGTGACGGTGGGCGTCTCCTGAGCTTGGAGGAGGGACTTATGCAACCCCACTGCATGATGAGAGGCTCCAGGTGCCTGTGGTCCGTGCTGATTTGCTCCATGGATGAGAGGACCCATGATGGGTGGGTGTCTCCTCCCACTGACTTTTTTTTTTTAATAAAGGTTTTATTTATTTATTTGACAGACAGAAATACAGCTAGAGAGGGAACACGAGCAGAGGGAATGAGAGAGGGAGAAGCAGACTTCCCACCGAGCAGGGAGTCCAATGCGGGGCCTGATCCAGGGACTGTGGGACCATGACCTGAGCCAAAGGCAGACGCTTAACGACTGAGCCACCCAGGCACCTTCCTCCTGACTATTCTAAATGATGAGTCTGAAACAAAACTCATCAGCAAACAAAGTCAGCAGTTGAGGGGATTAGCTTTTAATAGCCGTCTTAGGTACTGTGTATGCTCAAAGTCTGAATGAAAAGAACCAAAGACAAAAGGAGAAGAAATGGTCATGCAAAACCATTTGTGTTGGTTTTCCTTGCAAAAGGGTTGGAAAGAGGATGTCTTCGAGACAAGAGAGATCCTTTGGATGGCTCTTACATGATATCCTTCTTCCCCAGTATTTTATATGATGTTGGCAAATCAGAGAAGGCTTTCTTCTCTATTAATCATAGTATGTCTCAGAAGATCAGGAAAATGTTTAATACTCTTTTCACTGCTAAATCACAAATTTTCAGTAAGATAAAAAGATGATATTTCATTTCTTACAGAGATGGATTTTTTTTACTTTTATAAAAAGAACTTTTTGTAAGGAAAAGAATAGTCAAATAATACAGAAGAGAAGAAGGAAGAAGGAAAAACGATCACTTGAGAGCTCATCTGACAAAGAACACAGGTAACATGGTTGCAATTGAATTCATGGTACCTCTTGGGGCTTATGTACAACGTTGACTTGTGGCTTCCATTTTACTTGATGGGGTTCATATTCCACACTTTATAGAAGCTGCTTTCCTGACCCAATACCATATTTGCATCCAAGAGTCTCCCCCCAACACCCAGTTCTTATTAGATGGAGGACTCGCTTACTTCTTTTTGAGTTCTAAGAAAAATTTTAAAGCTGCTTTTTTTAAAAAGAGATTTTATTAATTTATTTGAGAGAGACAGAGAGAGAGTACATGAGCAGGAGGGGCAGGGGAGTGGGGGAGAGAGCCGGTCTCAAGCCTTCTCCACACCGAGCACAGAGCCAGATGCGGGGCTTGATCATCTCACCCTGAGATCATGAGTTGAGCTGAAACCAAGAGTCAGACACCTAATCGAATGCACCACCCAGGTGCCCCCAAAGATGTTTTTATATTGTACTTGGCATGAATTATTTCTGTCTCTCTGGAATCCCTTCTTCACTTTTAGATAACAGCAGTTCATGGAGAATCACCCCTCCCCTGCCAGATACCGTCCAATCGGACCTGAATGTGGAGGCAGGAGGTCAAAAAACCCTGTGTGTGGTTCCCCAAAACAGCCAGCTTCCACTTCCACTCCTTCCCTTTGCCCTCCTGCCCGCCTCCCCAGCCTCCAGGTCACAGGTCTGGAAGCTACTGGGACTTAAGCTTCTGAGGGCAGGTGCTGCAGGGCTGGGAGTGGGGGTGGGAGAAGGGGATGAGGATTGGGCAGTAGGGGAGGTGGCTCAGGTTACAGAACAAGTCACACCTGGAGGGATGCTCTTTTGTCCCTCCATTCACTGTCAGAAGATCCTCGGAAGGAGGTCCTGAGGAATCCTGGGGGCTTGTTTCGCAGAGTCTGGAGATGGACAGTGACACCTTCCCTAGGTCTGTCCCCAGCATGGAGGTCCTTGGGTGAACTGAGAGCTCACTGTGGTCATTTCTGTGACACCAGGTACTGAAGGGTATCAGCAGTTCAGCCCAAGGAATCCGAGGAGAGGGAAAGCGAGGCAGGCGTGCGGACAGGAAGGAAACTAGCAGGTCTAGTCTGCTGCACGCCTCTGTAGACACGCCCACGTGTGCTGTTTCATTTACCGTCCCGACTCTCCTCTTCTTCACGTGCAGGAAATAGGATGATCAGAGCTGCCTGGTGGAAAAGTCACTATGATCTGATGAAAAGGGCTTTAATTTCTCTGTGTTAAGCTCTTTCCCCTTACCGCGTTGCCCCTCAGCATCCCCTAAGGGCAGCGGGACCGTGCAGTTCACCTCTCTGGACCGAGGAGTACTGCCCAGGCCCATGCGGTCCAATCAGCGCCATTTGCTTCCTTTTCCGGCTGATGGGTCATCTGAGAAGAACAATGTCAAAAGTCGGTGTTTTTCTGGAAAACTCTTGGTGAGTCTCCCTCCAGACTGCAGTTGGCTCGGGGCACCCTTTTGGCTGCAATCCCGCAGAGTTTCATTTTCACTTTTTTATTGAGAAATCGAAATCTGGGGAATTAGAGCCTTTCCATATTGATTTTTCAGGGGCAAGTGAAAATTACATTCTGTACAGGACCAAAAAAGTGCCACCTTGAGCGGTGACAGAACGGACATTGGCGTGACGTGCGGGCAGGGGCGCGAGGGGGCACACGGATGCCGTCTCTGTGTCACCTCTCAGAGTGGCCAAGCAACAGCTAATTTCGAGTGCACATAAAATGTCTTCAGGAAGTAAAATTTTTATCTTGTTTTGTTTTTTGCTGAAAGGAAAGTAGAAGGATGAGACCTGTGTGAGAAGAAAGAACTTGGGAAACGAGGAGTCTCCAGCGTCCTCTTCTAGTGGGTCTGGTTGGAGGGGCCAGGCCACCCTGGGCCCCTCCCTGCAAGCCTGTCACTTTGGGGACTTTGGGCAGAGCCAGCCAGAGTTCTGGTTCATTCATTCACTTCCAGGCCGGTGTGTTTGGGGTCAGTCTTGCTCTGCTGACGTAGTACCCTGATGCCCTTTTGCAAACTACTTAGTTCCCTGAGCCTTAGTGTGCTCGTCTGTGAATTGGGGATAGTAATTGAAATGACTGCATGAGGTTGCAGACTGCTGACTACTGGCTGACTCACCGAGTGAATTCACAAGGCGATCCAGGGAAAGCATTCGGGTCTGCTGTGTGCAGCGACCTTCTCCCTTTTCTCAGCAGGGCCAACCCCCCACGGGGACACATCAGGTCTCCTGGCTACCCGCACTGGTGGACATATTAGAGGTATGCCCTGCTGTCTGGGATCTTAGCTCCTTTTCCTGCTCCATCCGGGTAAACGCCTCCGCCTTGTGGGTGGGGCATTCCCTGGCCAAGCCATCCTCTGGCAAAAGACATTCATATCCTGAACGACTTGTTCTTTTCTTCTTTGCCTCCTTCTCGCTCCCACCCTCTTGAGCACCTGTACCAAATCCTATCTTTGCCTTTTTCCACATGCAAGCTGATTGTTTGCATGGAGCACGGCATTCCAGCAGGAAAGCAGCAGGTCTCCACAGTGCCCAAGGAGAGGGGCTGGGACTTTGGAATCACTGGTCACCAAAGCAGGGGACCCTAGGCCACAGGAGGCAGGCACCACCCGGCACCCCGGCGTCCACAAACCTTTCGGCCAGATGTGCAGGCCTTGGAAAGAGGAGGCAGCCACTGCTTTGCAGATGGGAATCGCTAGGGGGGCACGAGGCAGCTTTGCTCCTATGAGGAGGGTGTGCGACCCACGGCGGTGTCCGCCCCCCATGGGAGGTCACCACACCCGAGGCCGCGGAAGCCCGAAATGTCAAGCGCCAGGGAGAGCAGCCAGCGGATGGATGCTGGGCTGGGAGGCAGGGGGGCTGGGCGCCTCTGCCACAGGGAACCCTCTGCAAGGAGCGCTTCTCCAGCCTGCCCCCGTGCAGCAGCTGGTCGTGGCATGTGACGGGTGCTGCAGAGGGATCACGTTTCGCAAGGCAGCTGTGCTATCTGGCACACAGGTGTTGCTTCTGCCCCCTGCTCGCTGCGCCCCGCTTCTCTGAGGGGCGGGGGAGGGGGAAGCCCGCATACTTCTTGCTGCCCAAGGCCAGGAGCGGGCTGGGAATCCCTGCCACAAGGCCAAGGACTGGGGGTTTGAATCCGTGCTTGAGTTGCCCCCGGGGCCTGTCTCTGAGGGTCCCTGGGCCTCTGCTTATGTGCTTACTTGGAACACGGGCTGTGGCTGGGTGGCAGGGGTCACAGGGGACGTGGGAAGCCTCCAGCGAGAAGGTTGGCTGGGGGAAGAAGGTCTCGGGGGAGTAGGTCCCTGAGCCCCTGAGTCAGGAAGAGCCAAGTACAGGTCTCACCTCCTCCTCTGACTCATCCTGAGGTCTCAGCCAAGTTTCTTACTTTTGGTGCCTCAGTTTCCCAGGGAGCCCAGGACCCTGCTGTGGAATGGTGGCCTTGCATGTCAGGGTGAATGATCAGGCCCCTGGACCACTAGTGTCCAACACAGCTCTTTTCCCCTCCTTAGTGAGGAAGACGACTGGCCATTCAGAAAACTAAAGCCATTGAGGAGAAGCAAAGCAGGGGAGTTTTGAGCCCAGCCTGCTGGGTCAAGCCCTCTTGCTTCTTTTCCCAGCACTTCCTACCTGAGATTCTGCACTGCTGTGACTAGAGGGTGAGGTGTCTCTCTGGGAGCCGTGGGCTGTGTTCACCTTGCCCACCATCCTGTCCCCAGCACATTCTCTGCCCTCAGGAATGCTTAACAAACACCTGCCCAGGAGGGAATGAAGGGTGTCACGGAGGGGATGGGCAGGAGGGTGTCCTCACTGCCTCTACCTTGCCCATTCCCGTTTTGAGGATGGAAACATGCATGTTCAAAGAATGGACAGAAGCCCCAGTATCACTCCCAGCCTCAGATCTGTCCTTCATTCTCTCCCAAACTTCTCCTTAGCTTTCCTCCCCTCTCGGCCACCTGAGTCCAGCTTCGTGCCCCTGCCTTGCCTTCTCCTCCTACTTGCCCTCTCTGCCCACACCTCCATCCACCTTGCCCATCTCTCCTGAGGCAGGGAGATAGGACTGTCCTGGTAGGACACAGTTGCAGGAGGAGGAGAACCTTGGGGATCTGGGGGCAGGCATCATGCACACTCCATGCTTAGAACATGGGGTTCATGGCTGTCTTTTGCACTTTGCTTTTTGGAGGTTGCAGTGAGCATCCTGTGTTCTATATCCCTCTCATGCCTAGGGAAAAAAAATACCACCTCAGCCCCATTTCTTTCAAGGAGTTTGTTCCCCCTTGAGCTAGGCTGGGCAGCTAGGCTAGGTTCCCTCCACTGGTCATCATGCTCATCCTGTGTGTCCTGAGCTCAAAGTCTCTCCAAGAAGGGACCCCCCCCCCAGCTACCCTTCTACAGTCACTGCCCATGTCCAGCTTCTTTTCCTTTCTGGAGAGGGGGTCAAGTATGAGCCAGAGGCCGTGCCAAGCCCTTTATAATGAGCACACCACTGAGGTTGGTTCAAGCCCTCTCCCCACTTTACAGACAAGAAAACTGAGGAACAGAGATTATAAAGCTCTCCCAGCATCACACAGTTAGCAGAGGCAGACCAATACTGGTCTGTGGGATGCCGCCTCGTCCTCTACTCTCTCTGTGTGGTTCAGTGTCGCCAAACAACCTAGACACACACATATCTGTGTGGATAAGTATAGGTAGTGGCATCCTCTTGGGGGAAAACGCTGCTCACTCATTCCGTCCTCCATCCAACCAGCAGGCGCCGAGCACCCACCGTGTCCCAGGCTCGGCTCTCGGAGCTGGAGACAAAGTGGGAAAGTCAGATGGACAGAGTCTCCCCCACGGAAAGCTCCTAACACCGAGAAGCAAACACAACATGGGAAGGAAGGAAAAGCACACAGGGAACAGACACAGCGCGGTCTTGGCCTTGGGCAGCCAGCGGCCCACGCAGCGACCCCGCTTCTGTTTAGGTCTGTGTTTTTCCCGGTGCCCGCAGGATTGTCTCAATGACCCTCACACGACACTCCACAGGAATGGAAAATCACTTGTTGAAACCATAAACAGAGCATAGAATACTCGGCAAGATACAAACCGCAATCTCCATTCTCCTTCCTCTTGCCCTTCCTCTGATTCTGTTTATGAGACTCGTTCTCCCTGTTTTCTACCGCCTTTTTTGCTTTGCTCAAAAACAAACAGACAGCTCGACTTACTCCAAGTGGATCTCTCCATATCTTAGGCTGCAGAGTCCCTCTGGGGTCTGTGACAAAACACAGAGAAGGGGGAAGTAGGAGGGGCAACCCCAGGCCTCCCAGCCCCTCCCTCCTCCCTCCCCCCCCCCAAACTGGTTTCTGATGGGGTAGAACAAGGCGCCCTCATCATTGTCGCCCAAGACCAGTGGCAGAGTCCTGTCCTGCCTCATTCTGAAACACACCCCGAGTTCCTTTGGGCAGGTGGGTAATAGATCACTATTGATCTTTCCAACATAGGCACTAGCAAGAGGGACACATGAGATGCTTACCCACATTTCCTATTAATGAGGTTCTTGGGGACACTGGGGGCTACATAAGATGAAACAGTGGGGTGTTTCCCGCAGAACCCCAGAAAAGAGCAGTAGTTTCCAGTCCTGTCCTCTTCAGGGGGCGTGCGGCCGGGCCTGGTCCCCACAGGCAGGCACACGCCGTCCCCCACACTCAGGGACCACAAGGACCCAGGGAGACCAAAGCCGCTTCACAGCAAGAGGCTGGGTTTATAGGGTCCTGGCTTCCAAACAGCCAACTCTTGGGCCCCCCTGGAAGGGAGAAGGTGAAGGACAGGCTCTCGGTGGCTGGACCCTGAGGTGAGCTTAGCTGACCTAGGCTGCCTCATCCCAGACTAAAGTTTACCCCGCTGGCTGCTTCCACCCACAGGATACAAAATAACTGGTTGAATCGTTTTGTTTCCCACACCTCTGAGGTGCTGTTTTGGTTTTTAGGCACAAGCTTCACCAGGGCACCTCTTTCTTCCTCTTATCTTGGAAAACCTAGTGACCTTTCTACCCTATAGCCTCAGTGTCCACATCTATAAATGGGACTTTCCTCTAGGGACAAATGAACCTCCCGAAGTGTCACACTAGGTCCTTTGTCCCAGTATTTCCATCGATGCCACCTACCGTTTCCCCATAACTCCAGGCCCTACTTTGCTCTTAGTGACTTCGCAGATGGGGGAGAGGGAAGGGTGGGGGACCTCATGTCTTAAGCAGGAAGGAAGACAGGATGGGTCATGGCAGCGGAGCTAACATAGGTGTGTCTGTATTCTAGGATCAGCCCAAGTTCAAGCAGCCGTCTGTTTTCATCTTACTGTATTTTTCCTTCTCTTCCCCTATGCTCATCTGTTTTGTTTCTTAAATTCCACACAGGAGTGAAATCATATGGTATTTGCCTTTCTCTGACTTATTTCACTTAGCAAAATACCCTCCAGTTCCAACCACGTCATTGCAAATGGCAAGATTTCGTTCTTTTTGATGGCCGAGTAATAGTCCATTATATGTATACACACCATATCTTCTCTTCTTCTTCATCCATTCATCTGTCGTTGGACATCGGGCTCTTTCCATAGTTTGGCTATTGTGGACATTGTTGCTCTAAACATTGGGGTGCACGTGCCCCTTCGGATCACTACATCTTGTATCTTGGGGTTAATCCCTAGTAGTGCAATTGTTGGGTAGACCTGCTGTCTATGGAAATACAGGCAGAATAGATTTATATCCAATTACCAGTGATGGACAGATCTGTATTACTATTACTATTATTACTCTCTTGGAGAGTTGCCACATATATGAGGAATTTCCTTTTGCTCAATCAAAATTGAGCCCAAGTCTATCATTTTCACTATCTGTTCTGGGCCCACTCTAGCTACGGGCTGTAGCTCTCCACTCCTCCCCTTGGATGCCCCTGGGTGTTGGAGACAGTCACCAGATGTCTTGAAAAACCATGTTCTCTGCTCTGGGAAGGTATAGGAATGGGTATAGAAATATAGGAAAGGAGCCGAGACCTCCCCGAGAGGGATTGGCCACTGCTGGGAGAAGCCAGGGAAATCCACACTGGATCCAAGCGGCTTTAGAAAGGATTCCTTCCACATTGACTCTTCCTCGCTGGGAGAAGGATTTTCTCTGTCTCCAGCCCTGCTGGGCAGACTTTCTGCAGTTCTTTTGTATGCTTGCTTTCCTCATTGCAAAGGATTGAGAATGGACCCTACCCCCCGAACAAAGGGCCTGTGTACAGGCCTGGGTTCTCAGCTCCCTCTCCGGAATGCTGTGGAAAGGTTCAAGTAGGCGAAGTATTCAGCAGAGTCATGAATGCAGGGTGACAGAAGTGGGTGCTGGCCCTCCAGGCCACAATCCAGCCTCCGTAAGATGAAGATAGTCTTCTGTAGTGACCTTGGTCTGAGAAGCGGTAGAAAGTCAGGAGAAAGGAGCAGTGTTCTTCCTTCCCTGAATCATTTTGTTGGGGGATGCAGCGCATGTTCTATTGACACAAAACCTCACAAATTGAGGTGCTGGGCTAGGGAGATTCTTGAGAAAAGAGCAGACACATCAACAGGACACCCGGGTCCGGCGTATGAATGGCCCCTCATGTCATCTAACTTGGTACCTTGATCCCACCCACGTTAAGAAGGTCACCATGATGGTTGAAATCTGCAGATTTCTCACTATATTTAAATCTGTAGAATCTCACAACGGATTCTACTTGCGACCTGTACACAAGGGAGGTTGGCATGGGTTTGACGATTTCATTCACATTTCATTCTACTCCTGAGTCCTGCCAACTTTGGGATGAGGTAGTACTCTCCAAGAGTCCCTAAGAAGAATCCTCAAAGAGAACGAGGCTGTTGAATCAGGGAGCTCACCTTTCCCAGAGGAGTTGTTCTCACTGGAAAGGAGAGTTCTCACTGGAGACATCTCAGCTTTCATGTTCCCTTCTTTCTGCTCTCACAACCTAAATCACACCTTCATGCCGAGACTATGACGAATACTCCTTCCAGATCGCCCTGTTTCCATTCTTTTCCCAATCTACCCTTGCAACAGGTCAAAGAAATGTTTTGAAGTTCCCTTCCTCCCGTGACCATTCATTCATAGCAGCACTTCTTACCCTCCGTGAGGACTAATGGGGATTCCATGGTTGGGGGAGGGGATTCTGTAGATAAAACAAAATTAAAGATTTTCTTTACAGCAGAACTTTTTGGAGCTTTAAGATGCTAATAAGCATTGCAAATTTTCAAGCATTTCCCCCAAATTTACTTGACTGGGATCCTGGCAGAAAACAGATGGTTCATTCAGAGGAGTAATTGCGGGGACTATTAGCAAAAGTGTGAACAGATTAAGGAAACCAACAAGGGGATGATGGAGCACCCAGGGCCCGGCAACTGAGGAAACCTGATGAGGTAAGAGGGAGCTGCGGATAGGTATGAGCAAGGGGAGACCCTGCCTGAGAGGAGCCGAGACCCCCCCGAGAAGGACTGGCAGCTGCCTGAAGCAGCTGGGGAAATTCATACTCTGGCCTCTTCCACCTCCTGCTTTCCATGGAGCCTGGGAGTCAACCACATGGTTCATAGAAGTCAGCCTTCCAGGGAACAGAGGGAGATAGAGAAGAAGGGAGACATCCAGCCCCTCCCAGACCCCTGCGTGGCTCACCTGCTCACATCTGGTAGAACACTATGCTTTCCAGAACCCCACGTGGCTGAGGTTACAACTTTAAGGACACTCCCTTGGGCTGGTTGTCTGCCTCCCTCAGTTACTTGCTCACTGTCCAGCTCCCAGTGTCTCCAGCCCACCCACTCTGTAGCCATGTGGCCTCGGGTGCGTGTTCGTGGCTGTCATGGCTCAAGTTAGCCTCACGTGGCAGATCTGTCATCTGTGACCCCTCAGCTCAGGCTGTCCCGTTTCCCTTTCCCTCTTGGGGACCTGCTTGGTCAGCCAGACAAAAGTTCCTTCTTACTGTCCTTGGTGATGGAGCCACCATTTTCAAATTAGAATAGACACCGTCCAAAGGAGGATTTCGTGTGGCTTCCAGATGCCAGGGGCAAGCTGAGAGATCCCATTTATGTGCCCCTCACTACCAGAAACCTGCCATGGGTTAGTGACTTACGGGGATAGAACACTCGAGATCAGGGCTATCCTGGGAAACTCAGAAGCTTGGGCCGCGGGGCTTGATTTCAGACTCACACTCAGTGCCTAGGATTCCACTTCATCTTCACCAATGTTACATGTTTTCTCTCCCTGAAAAGCTCTGTAATCCTCGAGTCCATAGACGCTTGCCATTTTCCTCTTGCCCTGAGCTGTTCCAGCTGTCTGAGCCTAGCAGGTGTCCCAGCGGTGCTGGGGGCAGGGTGAGAAGCATCCAGGAGTGGCGCTTGGAGGAGAGAAACCATCTCTGTTCTTGGAGTTGATCACTTTGTGGAGGCCAGGACGAGGCGGTGTCTCCGACCCCCCCAGCCACAGTCATGCAGATCCGCTTGTGAGACAGAAGTGGGATGGGGCGGGCTGGCTCTGGGGACCTGCTGGGGTGCGGGGGTGCGGCAGAGGAGCTGCCTCCCAGGCAGCTGGTGAGCCTTGTGGTCCTTCTCTCCCCTTCCTCCCGTTCCACATGGTCTATCCTCTTGCATGGGTTACTTTAACTGGACTGACGGCCACATAACCTCCTGCTACCACCTCCCTGTTCAGCAAGAGGCTCTTTGGAGGGAAAGCTTGACACTTGGAGAGAATGGAGGTGCTGGAACGACGTTTCCCCTTTCCTTACAAGCTGGCTTCCGTATTCCCAGGTGATCCAGGCTCTCCCACATCACCTGACCGCGGTGTGCTGGGTCTTATTATCTGCGTTCTAATAGCTGGACCAACGCTCCCACAGAAGGGCTCCTTCCAGGCAAGCCTCAGCTGCAAGTTTTACACTTTAAGGGAGTCACTGAAAATCATTGCATCCCCTACAGGATCAGGTTTTAATGAGACTTTAGGTCCTCAGCCTTCCCTGGCTGTTCAGGCTCTTGATGAGGCTGAGGCGAAGTGACAGTGTGTGTGGGCGGCTGGGGGTGGGAGGGAGACATGCGTAACACAGAACAACCGTTAGAGTCGCAACGACTAATTTCCAACAGTGACACTCAAAAATGCATCCCTGCTTTTCCTTCTCTTTTCCTTCTCTTTCCTTCTTTCAATGCCTTCCCTTTCCATTCACGGGGTGTTAGAAGAAACAAGATTGTCTAAGGGAGGGCTGCCTTCCTCACCTGGCAGAGGGGCCGCCTGGGACTTGTTTCTGCCTTTAGCCGGAAAGAGAGCCTTCCTGCCCCCATGTGGTCCCTCTCCCTATGGCCTCGAGGCAGGAACCCTTCCACGGCACAGGGAGACGAGGGGGCCTATCTGTGACAGGGACACAGGTGTTTTCCTGTGCCACGTGGGGGCAGGAAGGCTCTCTTTCCTTCCTCATTCAAGCACAGGAAGCTCAAGACCCCACGAGCCCGGCGGGCTCTTCCTCCCTGCCTGGGCAGCAGCAAAATTACCTTTTCTGGAGGGGATGCTTTCCCCGGGGCCCAGGCCCAGTCCTGTCCCCATGCCCAGGGAGAGATGCGCCTCCACCCTGGAGCGGCCTCCTCCCCCTTCTACCCTCCTTCCGCCTCCTGGGCCTTAGGGGAAACCAGGCTCCCCAGCGCTGGGCCTGCCCCCTTTGCAGCATCAGCATTGGAAGCCAGAAGGCCCAAGATCTTGTTTCCCGTGGATGCTGCTTGGGGGACCCCAGAGCCCTGGGTTAGCTGCTCCTCAGTGTCCTGGCTTACTGCATCGCACAGTGGTTTTGTGCAGGATGGCGAGACAGCGGCTGGGAGACCTTATCCCCATTCCTTTCCAACTGAATGCATGTCACTGTGCTCAGAACTTTAGAAGAACCCCAAATGAATAAGATAGAGTGTCTGCTTTCCAGGAGTTCATACATGTAGAGGGGCTGATAAAACACACAGTGGCCCCAGGCCAGGCAGACCGGGGTGAGTGATCATGGAGAGAGTAAGTCCCAGCTCTGGGGAGACAAGCCAGAGCCTTCCTAGGCGGGGGGCTGTGGCCATGGGGCCAAGGAGAGATGCTGTGGAAGAAATAGGTCGGGATGGCCCACGTGCCCTAGCGGCGTCCACTCTCCTGTGGGAATGGCCTGGAGCGAAACCTAGGGACTGAACATTCAGTGTCCTTTAATTCTGCCATCGTCCAGTCCCCGCCCCCTGCAACCTCCTGACTTGTTCCTGCTCATCACAACCTGAGATGACAGGACAGGTAAGCAGGTCGGTCTGGGAAGCCCGGGGCATAAGTTCCCATGGGGAGCTGGGACCTCAGGCTCCCTTCGCCAAAGCTGGAGTAGTCTGGAAGGCTTCGTTGGAGGCACTAAGTGAAATGGAGCTGCTTCAGAATGTCTGTTTTCTTGGGGAGCGACCCTGATCATTCAGGAGTCCTTGACAGTAGGAGATGAACAAGTAAGAAACAGGAGCGTCCTCTTGCTCCTTTTTCGGTGGGATCATCCTTCTCTGCCCAGCAAGTCCACTGACGCCGGTGAGACCACATGTCCTGTGCGTTCTATAGCGATTCTGCTTCTCACATCCTCCCTCTGGCCTCTCTTTAATTGATGAGAAATCTCGATGCAGCCAATTACCTAATGGGGGACAGACAAAGAGACAGCACTTGGTATGGGACGTTCTTCCTCCCAGCCTGAGGCTGGCGAGACTCCGTCTCTCGGCTCCTCCCCACCCCGGCCGCGTCAGGCCTCAGCTCACAAAGGCGGGCACTGTAGTCCCCGGGCAGATCGGTGGGGCCCGATAGCCACCTCTCACACTTGGCACTTTGTGTGGCTCCCAGGGAAGGCGGTCACTCTCCCTGCAGACATTTGGCAGGTAGAATCAATAGCCGCTTGGTCTCCTGAGACGGGTGCCTTCATTCATTCCAGCCACCCTGGAGCCTCTCCGCTCAGCCCTGCCAAGGTTTCTCCTGCAGGGGCAAGGTCAAAGCCACCCATGGGCAGGAAGGGGCACAGGAGGGATTTCGGTGTCACAGCACTGACAAAGGGACCCAAAAGAGTTCACGGCTGACTCTTAACCCTCCCCCATTGTCCCAGACTTTGTGATTGAAAAGCAAAGGAAAGGGGATAAAAGCGTATGGATGTGAAATGGGGCTTTGATTTGGGTCTCCATGCGTGTGCGTGTGCGTGTGGAGGTGTAATCGACAGAGAACATTATTCCAGGGTCAGGTGTAGAACATAACGATTTGGTATTTGCATATCTTCTGAAATGATCGCCACAAGAAGTCTAGTTAACCTTCATCACCACCACACGTAGTTCCAATTTTTTTCCCCCTTGGGATGAGTGATTTGTTTTATTTTGATTATTTGGCTAAGAACTATTGACCAGAAGGAGATTAACGTCTTCGCTGTGAAATGTCTGTTCGCTAGATGTGAAGGAGGGTACGTGTGAATGTAGCGATGTCTCCGTGTGCCCAGCATTTCCCGTTTCGCGGAGCGCTGACGTTCTGTGCTGCTCCCACATTTCTCTCCCACCTGTACCTGCCCACGTGCTCTGAAAAGTACGCCACAGCCGCTTTTACGTTATGTAAGAACATGAATTATTGTACATTCCTTCCACCAATATCCATCCCACATTTAAACCCAACATCTTTTTGGAATCCTTCAAATTTAAAAACCCAAGTAAAACCACATTGCTTTTTGAAAGCTTTTTGAAAAGCTCAGCATACCTCCTGGGAGAGCTGGGTCCCCTGGTCCACTGGTGTCATGGCCCCCGGGTCCCCAGCATCCCTTTTCACGGAGGGATGACCTCGCCTGCGGTGACGGGCCTTAGATGTGCCGGTCCCAGTCAGCTCAGGCAGGCATAACAAAATGCCACAGACTGGGACCCAGTGCAAGCGTGCTTTCTCCCAGTTCCAGAAGCTGGAAGTCCAAGGTCAAACTGGGAATTGTATGAGTTCAGGTGAGAGCCTGCTTCTGGGCTTGTGGTGTCCTCACATGGTGGGGGGAGAGAGAACCAGACTCCCTGGGGTCTCTTCTTAGAAAGACACAAATCCCATCATGAGGGTCTGAACCCTCATGACTCTGTGGAAACCTAGTCACCTCCCGAAGGCCCCTCATTCAAAACTATCATTTTCAGGACTAGGACTTCAAAATATGAATTTGGGGGAGGCACAATTAAGTCCATAGCATGCAGTTTGTGAGTGTGCGTGTGCATGTGTGTGTCTGTGTTTTAAGATTTATTTACTTATTTATTTAGGAGAAAGAGAAAGAGAGTAGGGGGAGTGGGAGAGGGAGTCTTAAGCAGAGTTTGCTCTGAGCACAGAGCCTGACACAGGGACTCGATCCTACCACCCTGAGATCAGGACCTGAACCAAAACCAAGCATCAAACGTCCAACTTACTGCACTGTCCAGGTGCCCCGGTTGTATGTATTTTAATGTTGCTCCCGTGGGTGTGAAAAACACACGAGCCAACTGGCCGAAGTCCCTTTGGTGTGCAAATCCCTGAAGGAGCAATATGTGGGCAACATGAGGTTCGTTTCCAACCCCCCCCCCCCACCACACATAGGACCTCCCTGGATCCTCACCGAGCTGGTATACTTGTCCTCAGGCTCAAGTGAGACCACCGAGTTTTGCTGGAGCTAATGGGTCCTAAGTCCCTTCCAAGGTGAGAGTGGAGGTACCAGTGGGCTCCATGCCATCTCTCCTTCCCAGGCACGGAACATGCTTGTGCATGCAGATGGGAGGCCAAGATACGGGCAGAAGGAAAGTAGAAATGGGTGGACACGGAGAGCTGTGCAGAGGACCACGTCACATACTGGGTTGTGGGATGAGGCTCCTCGTGGCGTGGGGGGTCAGAATGATTTGCTGGGAAAAACGTGCTCCTCCTTCCTTTGCTTGCCTCGACTTGAGTTGCTTCCCTCCTGAGGGCCTGGGAACATAACTGCAGGTCAGGACCAGCAAGGCCCAGACGGACAGGCATCTGCCCCCAGCTCACGACTGGCCCCTGGGCCAGCACAGCCACCTCCTCCCTCAGATGCGGCACTGCCCGCGCTCCGAGCCTTTCTTCTCCCCTCCGGCCAAAGGGCGTCTCTTACTGCACAGCGCGGTCGCTGCTGATTCCCAAGGGAGCCTCCCCTGACCGATCTTGGCAATGATTCTGGCCTCTGCTGTCTGTTTTTAGAAACAGCAAAAACAACATGAAAGGACATCGCTTCTCTGATAAGGGACCACCTGATAAATGCCAGCTTCCTACCACCGCAGCTATGATAAGGGGCTCTATTCATGACCCAGGTAGGTGTGGGCCTTGGGGCCACACCCCTCCTCTGCCAACAGCAGCTCCCCCTGCATATCGTCCCCTGTGCCAGCTGTGCCTCGGCTCCCTGCTACCTCATGGCCCAAATCAGCATACACACAACTAAATCTGCCGACAGATACTTTATATATGTGTGTGTATCTAACTCTATCTATATGGGCCGATAAGTACATTGTCAGTGTCCGAGTCTATCTCTGGGCCGATATGTACATTACACAGGTTCGTGTATATATCTAAACAGCCTGATGGATACATTAAACATTTATAAGTGCCAACATACACACACATACTTATATGTGTACGGATACACCTACCTTTATTCATGTTTGCTGTGCACCCTAGTCCCGTGCTAAACCCTCGGATTGTGCAATCTGCTCGCCAACTCTCTGAAGGGGGCACTGGTCAGTCCACGGAGGAGGAAGCTGAGAGCAGGAGGCACCGGTCAGCTGCCCAGCGTTACACAGCTAGTCAGCAGTAGAGCAGGGATGGAATCCAGGGCTTCCCCTCTGCAAGGACTGTGCTCCAGTCTGTGTGAGCCCTCAGCCTTTCCCGGGCCAGGAGGCCCACGGGATGACCCCCTTACCAGCCCCCACCAGGCCCCCCGGGGAAGGCACTGGTGTGGATTCCCTTTGGGGCCAACCATTGCGGCTGAGCTCTTGCCCTTTCTCCTAAACCCGCACTTTCTCCTTCCTACTCTCCAATGTTATCCAAACAAACAAAAAGTATGGTTGATGGTGCACAGAGCTTAATTTGACTTAATATATAGAGTGCACATATTCCTCAGGCATCCATTAAGTTTAATCAAGTGCAGGCTGTAGACCACGTCTGAGGAAGGGCCCGAGCCACCGCGGCCCGGGTTCATCCACAGTTCACGTGGTAGAAACGAGTGAGTCACTCATCAGGGGCACAGCCAGGACTGGATTACCCCGCGCTCCCTTCCTTAAATGGACAGAGATTCCAACTGCTGCGTGAATAACAAAGACCGTAATGTCCCACTGGCCAGCGGAGAGCAGGCCAGTGAGCAAAGGAGCCGCGGGGCAGCTGCTCTGTTCCAGGCAGCCGGGGGCTGCAATCCTAGCCCCCCTCAGCTGTCACAGTCAAAGCCACCGGGGTCCGGCCCAGAGCACAGATGGCCTGGGGCCAGGGGTCCCACCCTTGTTAAACCGCAGGCAGGCTCTGTGTCCTGTGGACAGGACTCCCCCTGCGTGCTCGGTGGCCAGCTCCCTGCCCAGGGAAGGGCTGCTCTTTTGCTAGAAGGGGTCCAGCGCTCCTTGCAGAGGAAACGTTCATGCCTTACCCAGTCCTCACCCTTCTTCCTGCCTTTTCGTTCTTGTTCTCCGGATGCGCCTGTCTTCTGAAGCGCTAGCTAAGTGTTGGATAATTATTAAATGTTAAATGTATTAAAGTAATCATGGTGCAATGTGCTCCCTTAATTAAGCACCAGCACGGGAATACAAAACATCACCGCCACACCGCCTTGGGATTCCTGCCTGTGTGAGGTAGCAGGCTATGAAAAGCAGAGTTTTCATGTTCATTATCATCACCTATAAAGATGCTCCGTTCTTCTTCTAGAAGGAGAAAATCAGTGTTGTTGCAGGAAAAGCCTTACGAAGGGGATTGAGAGCAGAACAGCGTGGGGGGAAGGACACGGGTTCCGGCCCCTGCGTGTGAGGCTTCCAATGCCAACCCTGTCCATTCCATGTGGGACCCTGGGCAGGTCCCTGACGCCATCTGGGCCTCAGTTTTCTCATCCGTGAAGTGGGAACAGTACCACTGAGCGTCTTGCTATTAGCGAGAGCTCAGGGATGCAAGCTCCATTTCCGCCCTCCTCCCCCTTCCCCAACCCGCTCCAGCTCTATCGGCGTTTTCCAGCTCTGGTGCAAACAGCACTTGGATAGGCTTTGGCAGATCTCTGGAGACAGGTTGGCTACCCAGTGGAATTTGCTGCGATCCTAAGGCCTCCCCATACTAACAGAACTGATTATGTGGAGGCTGATGGAGCCGTTGCTCGCTGGCCAGACTGCAGAGGCATGAGGACCTCTTTCGTGCTTGTGATTGGCTGGGTTTGGTGAGCATCTTTGATGAGCTTTTTTGTCTCTTTCAATGGGGTCAGTGTCCCTTTCCTAGAATGGGAATGGGGTCAGTATCCCTGCCCTAGAAACATCACATCCCCATCTCTGCCCCTTAAAGAGGCTGCTTTGTTGTTGCTGTTGGTGTTTTATCTAAAGTTTCTTTACATTGACCTCCTTTCTCCACAGTGTATGCTAAAACCCTGGGCCCCAATCAAACATCTCTGAGAGGAGCCCTAATGTCTTTGGTCTAGTGCCAAATAAACAACATTCCTGCTGTGAGGGAGACTGGGAGCCCCTGCAGAGCCAGCAACGCTGACCACTGTGCTCTCTGCCAGAGGAAAGAATCCCAGCCGAGAGGGCGGAGGGTGCTGCCTGCTCCAGCCCCATTTCCCCGATCTCTGTCTCCCTGTCCTGCACGGGGCTCCCTGGCCTCTGGCTTAGCCATTGGTCCAGGATCAACAAATATGTTGACTCACAGTAAGCCCTCTTGGCTTCCCAGGTCCCTGCTCCTGCCCAGTGCCCAGAGCTACTACGTGGAATTAAAACGTGGCCAAGAACCCAATGAAGCTCTTGTGGTTTGAACCTACAGAGCATGACCAGGCGTTCTAGGAGGCTGGTTGGGTTTCAGGGGCTAAAAGTATCTAGTGTGTTCATAGTTATTTCTTGACACAGATTTCATCTTCTACAATGGCTCCCAAATAAGGATTGTGAGGCTTAAGGTCCCATTGTGACGAGGCACTTGTGAAAGAGAGAGAGGTCTGTTAGAGTAGAAACCAAAATGTTAGACGTTGTAGCTCTACTGTGGGATTATAGTTCATTTAATGATTGGCTAACTTTTTTTTTTTTTGCTTAACAGTATTTCTAACTTTTCCTAGTGCTCGTGTGTCATCCTTGTAACAAAAAAGGAGATAAAAATCTATGTTTTAAAGTGAAGATTACTAAAATGGTAGCCTGTAAATACACCACTCTTTCCTCCAGGATGAGCCAGATGCTGACAGTTTCCCCTTTTTTCAGGTATAAATCATCATTTGCTCGGTATGAGTTGGTGAGTGCTATTGACAAGGCTATTTTAAATGAACAAGCTTATTTTGGAAGGTTGTGATGGACTTGGAGGGAATTACCGGATTTGAGTTGGGCAATGTCTTGGACACAGTTGTGATGGACAAGAGGAGAAATTGCCTCTTTGGCTGGGAGAAAGCAGGATCAAGCCTGTTTAGGTTAATAGTGGATTCAAGCGATTAGCTTTTTTATATGTCAATTAAAAACTCAGCACCCCCTAAAAAAGAGGCGAAGCATGGATCATATCTCTCTTTAGACTTCTCTTCTCAAGGCTATTTGGTCCAGGAGGGAGTTTGACTTGACTAGCCCTGCAAGTGTGTGTGCTGAGATGTTTTGGGTGGGTGGCTAACTCATTTTTTAGGGCTTCAAGGCCATATCTGTGACATAAAAGAGATGCGTTGGTGTGAATTCCATGGAAGCTAAAGTTCCGGGCCATATATTCAGATCCCACATGATGGGGGCACAGAGGAGCTTGGGGACTGGCCCTGATGGCCTAGAGAAGGTTGAACCCACCCGTTCTCCACGTTCACCATCAAGACAGGTGATGCCTACTTTCGGGGCCATTGCTTTCTCTCTGCCCATGGATAATGGGACTTGCTGAGCCAGTGTTTCAATGAGGGCTTTCTGTATGCTTCCCCAGGCCCCAGAGAGATGCAGACTCACCAGTGCCAAGGACCTGTGTGCCCAGGCTCCTGGTGTCATGGGCTGCGGGTACTGTAGTCTCAGCCAGCAGCCGCGGGATGCCAGCTCTCAACGGAGCAGATAAGGCTTGATGGACTCTGGCTCTGGGCAGGCTGGTGAGACCTCCGTTTTGAAAAGGCTTAAGAGGTGTTGGGAGAGTTTGGCAAGGTTCAAGCTATGGAGAATCAGTGCTTTTCTGCCCGCTTGGATTGGGTCAAGTCTTCACAGACATAGGAGGCCAGTGCCAGGATTGTAAATCAATAGACTTCCAGAATATTCCGGGGCTAACTTGGGGAACACTGCTGAAGAGTTGCTCTCAGGATAGCTAGATGGGGAGCTTTTGATAATTTCATAGGAAATGATTTATTTCCTCTGTGTAGAAAGCACCCTTGCCATCAGGTCACCCCTACAGGTTGGAAGTGGCTTTGTGTGAAAGCCAAGGGGTGGCTCAGGATCTAGTGGGTTTGGAAGAACCAGAACCCTAGGACCTAATGTTAAGGCAGTTTTTCAAAAGATAAGGATTAGTATCAGGCACTGTTCATCCAAGAAACAGGACGAAATGTGAAGTCATTCCGCTGTCAGACCCCAATGGGGCATACTGGTGGAAATTTGCTTTACACAATAGAAGTTTATAAATTGTTCTGTGGTGACTGAGGTATTATAAATCCTGTTTTCCTGTCGACGTACATGGCAAGCTCAGAGACTGCCAAAATCATAAAAATAAATCTCATTTTGGCCCCTTTAAGTTCAGAATTTGTGATTCCTCAAATGTGGTTTCTGAAGGTTTATCTTTGCCTACTCAGCTAGCTGTTTCTCTAGAGAGAATAGAACAACAACAACCCGGTGAGAAATGTTTGAAATCATTGGTGGGAGCCACTGTTTCCAAGCACCCTCAAATATTTTAGAAGAACTAATTGCAGAAAAATTACCATTGTCCTAAACAAACAAACATGCATTGAACGTTCTGCTGGTTACTATGGGATGAGCAGAAACAAGAGAGAACATAAAGAGAAACAAGATAGAGTCTGCTCTCAGCATCCAGAACCAAGGCGTTGGGCTTAAATAAATAGACTATAAAACGGAATGTTTTAAATGCATCCTCATCACTCCCAACCTTGTTAAAAGGGGATACACAGATTCTTCCTGTCCCCCCTATACTTCATATTCAAATTGCAAACCAAAGGAGCCTGATTTCTAATTCAATCATCAGAAGAGTTGAGCTTAAATTTCCTTGACATTGACTGTTTTCCACTTCTTGTTATGCTGTCTTTCCTGTCTTCTTTCTCGGTGGGGTTTCCTCCCACCTTGATGCATATTCTTTTTGAGCCTTATATTAGTCTTTTGGTCAACTGTCGCATGCTACCATTTCCCTGGGACCCCATTACCACATTTCTCATCTTACTCTGGAGACAGCTCTGAACATGCTTAGAAGCAACTATCACTTCTACCACGGGTAATGTATGCCATGATGCAGAAATCTGCCCTTCCTACCGACCTCCCCACGGACAAGTGCAGTCACCCAATGCTTCTACATGACACAAAAGCAGGGAACTATTGGGTGGTAACATGCATAATAAGTGGGATACAGAAGGCACGTGACAAGGAGACTTTTGCCACCAGTGACGTAACGAGATGCTTGATCCATAATGATCAACATGTTGCATCATTTACTTTACTCCCTGTATGCCTCTTGCCAAGGTCTTGAGTTATGTTTATGTGCCTGCCTGCTCTTTGGAGGGAAGGACTGGGGCTTTCATCTTTATATCTTTAGTCCACAGTAGATACTGAAGTATGATTTACTTGCACCAACACTTGGCAATGGGGTTGGAGAGGAGGGCTAGGGAAGACACTTTAGATGCTCATCGTCCTTGCTGCCCTGTTGGATGTGGAGCCCAACAGTACAGAGGAGCCAAGGGGCACCTAGTTAGGGTCACTGGCAATGGTGAGCCCATTAGTGGAGATAAAGCACATGGAAAGAAGGGGTCAGTGGAGCCAACACTCCCTAATCCACTGTGGGGCTAGGGATGCGCAGTGGAATTTGGGTGTTTAGAGACAAATGGAAGCACAAAACTGTGCGGGTCTGCTGTGAATTATTCCACACGACCTAAAACATGGACACTTGGAAAATCTACAATTGCATCTCTCATCTCTGGGTTTAGAAAAGCCTTTACAAATAATCTAGCCTAGTCATCTATCAAATGCTTTAATCCTCTCTAGAACTTGCCTGCTGAGTGTCTCATGCTTTGGTCTTGGTTTGTGGGCTTTCTCTGTATTTATAGTGTTTTTCCTTTTTGATTGATTCATCTTGGAGGACTATGTCTTCTTACTCTTTTTTAAGTTCCTGGGTTTTTCTATCATAAACAATTTTTATTTTTTGAAAGATTTTATTTATTTATTTTGGGGGTGGGGAATACAAGCAGAGGGAGCAGCAGAGGGAGAAAGAAGCAGGCTCCCTGCTGAGCAGGGAATCCAGCTCAGGGCTCCATCCCGGGACCCTGAGATCATGACCTGAGCCAAAGGCAGATGCATAACCATCTGAGCCACCCAGGTGGCTCATAACTGATTTTTGTAATGGGTGGTTCGGAGAAATCTTTATTAAACATTTATTTACCTGACGTGGGGGTCCATGATTGTATTTTTGGACGATCTGAAAATAGGGCTGCTCTAGAGTCTGTAAGAGAAGCTTCGGGTTCTTTGGAAGACAAGAGTTAAGAACTGGGTTCACTCACAGCGACTGCCTCTTCTCAGCTCCAACATCTCTATGGCTTTTGGATTTTCTAACTCTTGGGGAAGCTAGGAGCAGGCTGCCTGGGGGCGGATCTTGGCGGTACTACCTAGCAGCTGAGAGGCTTTGGGCAGGTTATTTAACCCTTCAGAGCCTTGGCTTCTCCTAGCAGGTGGAGGCACTGTTCTTCCTGTGGGACTATAGGAGGGTTGAAATATGAAACCCTTAATGACCTTGGCCATGGAGTAAGTCTTAGCAAACATTAGCTCATCTCATTGCTCCATCAGACACATCCGTCTATACAGAGCACAATCACCACTAAGGAAAACATCGAGAGAACCAGGAAAGATGGCAGAAACCATCCTGGCCTCCTCTAATGACAAAGAAAGGAAATTACTGGAATCAGAGAGGTCTGAATGTGATGGAGAAGAAACGTCCACACTGAGCCAAGAGTCCCTCCGCTCAGTTTTCCAGGGAGAGAACCACGGAAAGACACAGCTTCCGGCATTTAGAAGTGAGAATGTTTTCCTCATCATGGTGAGGCCTATTTTAAATAGTTTGGCTAATTAGGTGATGATTAAATTTCGCTGCTCCCATATGCTCATGCTTTCTTCTCTGCAGAGCATATCTGCCCAAAAAGTTGTAGATGGATTATGTGTTTGCAGAGGAATTTTTTGCTTCTTCACTCATAGCAAGTACTCAAACATACTGAGTGGTAACCTATTTTATGTGGCTAATAACAATCAGAGTAATAGCAGCTAATAGGCTAATACGCATTTACTTTGCACTTCACGAAATTGTCTCATTTAATCCTACAAAGTTGGTGATATTACTCTCTCCAACTCTTGAAGATCGCCAAGTCTAGAGGGCAACACATTCTCTGTGTCATCCAGCTCTCTCTGCCATTTCTTTGTTTGTGTGTTTGGAGTTTTG
This sequence comes from Spilogale gracilis, assembly GCA_004023965.1. NCBI lineage: Eukaryota > Metazoa > Chordata > Mammalia > Carnivora > Mephitidae > Spilogale > Spilogale gracilis. The sequence continues at coordinate 26,831 of PITA01003913.1, forward strand.
TTGTGGTGTATTCTTAGCACAGAACGCACCTGCAGCAGGAATGATAGAAGTGACTTTCAATATAGCTCTAAACAGACGTAGCTGTTAGAGAATCAGGAGGGACAGCATATGGCGACGCTGAGGATAGAACCGTGGGAAAGGTGTGGGGACTGTCAGAATATGATGGGCGGAGAAGCTGAGGGAAGAGGAAGAACCAGGAGGGTGGGCACAGTGCCCTTGGGCAGAGCAATGGTGGGTGACCCTGAATGGTGCTGGCTCCTTTTCTTGGGGACAGTCCTGGCCCATGGTAAACTCACTCTAGTCACCATCTAGCCTCATCCAGCACTCTCGCCTCTCCCAGCCTACTTTCCCAACGTGGTGGATGACTTTTCATCGACAAGACCTACTGTTTCTTGCCACATGTGTCTGTTTTTACACATGGGTCACCTTCTATCTGAAATGCCCTTCCTCACAGACCCAACTGGTGAATGTAATAAAGACACCACTTTTTTTAAAAAAAGATTTTATTTGTTTATTTGAGAGAGAGAGAGAGAGAGAGAGAGAGAGAGAGAGAGAGAGGTACAAGCAGGGGGAGCAGCACAGAGAGAGGGAGAAGCAGACTCCCCACTGAGCAGGGACACCCCCCCCCACGCAGGGCTCCATCCCAGGACCCTAGGACCTCGACCCAAGCAGAAGGCAGACACTCAGGCGCCACAAGCTGCCACTTTTTTTTTAATGTAGATGAGCTCTAATTCTTATAAAATTCTGCCAGCTAGGGTGATTGTTTCTATCTTGCAGATGGAGAAACAGAGGTGGTGAGGCTAACTAATCAAGCCAGCATTACATAATTAGATCTAGGGCTAGATTGTAGGTCTGTCTGATTTTAACGTCTGTCACTTTCTCTTTTTCCTCATTCCTTTAGAAATTCCCAGTCATCTCTCAGACTTCAGCCCCGATGCTGTTTCCTTTGTGAAGCCTTAATGGAATCCCTCAGATAATTGCGTATTCCTTTATAGTTCTCTATTACTCCATATGCATCTACAGAAACAGTTTCTATTAAGGTTGCATTATAATTATATGTCTATGTGGTGGTCCTGCTCTCTCAGTATGGGCCTCATAAAGAGAAGAAGGGGCCATATCTTCATACATCTTGATAATAGTACCTTCCCTCTCTGTCTTCCAACCAAGCCTTACACATTGCTTGCCATATACAATGCCCTTAATAAATTATTATTGAAGTAATGGATAGATTAATTAATGCTGAGGAGCTCATCTGTGAAGCTATGAACTTCCTCTTCTTTGCCAGATTATTGATTCTGTCCTAAGTCTCTTCCCTGCCCACATCCCACACTAGCGTAATGAACCTTAACCAGATGGCTAGCTGCAGAGATGTCCATCCTTGGACTCAGAGCCTGCTTCCCAAGCCAGTGTGCTGGCGATGACTGGAGACCATCCCAGACCCCTGGCTAACTGGTGGCCCTAGCTGCATGAGCAGCAGTGGAGTGAAACTCTGGACTAAGCCCTTAGGAGCAGACCTGGGAGCAGAAGTCCTTGGTTTTCCCAATCCAACCCACTTTACAGCATTTGCTGAGTCCCCTCACATCCACAGTGCTCACTCCGATGTGCTTGGGGTGCAGGACCTGCTCAGGCTGAGGCTTTTTGCAAATGTGGGCTGCAGCCAAATGTCTAAGCCCCAACTAATCTGCAGTTTATGTTTTAATAGAAGCAAAATCACTCAACCTCTCTAAGGTTTGCCCTCGTCCTTGTCAATCACTCCCTGCCCTCTCTGTCAGTCTTTGACCTACCTTCTTTTCGATTCTATCCACTCTCCACCTTCAAAACAGAAGGTGGCTTAGTTGTCTGGAAACTGGAGGGGTTGATCATGAGCTGAGCCAGCGTCTGTCACTGAAAGGGTTAATACCCATTCCGCGGGTGACTGACCACAGCCAAGCTGCCACCCAGGTGCGGAGAGTGACTTATCTCTACAATCAAAGGGTGCAACCGTGGGCATCCTGAGTCCCAAAGAGACATTTTTCTCTAATGCTGTGGTCATAATGGGCAATGACAATAAATCATCTAACTTTGACCATCAGGGTTGCTCTTCAGGGAACGCAGACTCCTCATGAGGGAGGACCATCTATCCTGGTTTACGCTGGTTGTCCCAGGGTCACCCTGTTCGAGTTTGTGTTTGTTACAGACAAAAGTGACGAGGTCCCCATCATCAGTCTCCTTCCTCCCTGTTGTCTCCTCACCCAGCCCCAGCCCGCTAACAGGACGCAGTCCAGCTGTGTGTTAACCTCAGCAGGAGGGGCATGTATTGTCCTGTGCATCTGGGGGTGCAAAGAAGCCCAGGCATCAGAGGGGTGGGCGTTTAGAAAGATCTGTGCAAAGAAATGGGGATCTCGTCAAGTCTCACCCCAGAGACACTTCCTAGGAGTCTTAGGGAGACTGCATTTTTTTCTGGCTAAAAAAATTCTGTAAATGCTTATGGAAGAGCCATTAACTGATTAACAGATGAGTATAAATTAGTTTGTATGATTAAATGATTAATACCCATTGTGAGCTAGCGGAGCCCAAAGAGAATAGAGCCTGATGAAATGAGACTAAATATTTTGCCTACGCCATCACAAGGTTTTTAGGTAGTTGTGTGGCATCTCATTTGGATATGATTTCATCTAATATTTTTCCACAGGAAAGAAGAAATGATGAAGGCTGGGGGAAGCCAATCTTTAACCAACATAGATGCATGGTACACACCTGGACGCTAAGCCCCCCAGCAGCCCCAGGAGGAATCGGCTGTCACCCCACTGGACAGACAAAGTGTTGGGGCCTGGAGAGGCCAAGTGGGCTGCCCAATATGGCGGAACCAGGGCCGACAGGTGGGATGGACCATCTTTCCCCATGGCCAGCCCTCTCCTGGTGATCAGAGATCTAAAGATAATGTGTGGCTTGTTCTTGAATGAGTTATAGGAATCAGTGATGATATTGAAAGTGACGATAAGAAGGACAATGTGAGGTTGGTGGTCGAGGTGACTGTCTTCATGACTCTCACCAGCACCCTGCTGAGCTTCTCACCTTTATTATCTCATTTAATCCCTATAAAATGCCTGTGAAGCAGGTGTTATGAACCTCTTTTTGCAAATGAGAAGATCAAGACAGTTACTGGGTGGTTTGTTGGAGTTTCAGCTGGTTCTTTCTGAAGGAAAGGCCCTTTGCTCCCTGCTCCCTTATCCACTGGAATGGAACCCAAGGACAGACAAAAACTCCCCACGAGAGCCTAGTGTCAAGAGGCCTTGAAGCAACAGACTCTGGAAAAAGAGCTGGCCCTAGGACTTGCTGTCCATCAAAAAAAAAAAAAAAAAAAAAAAAAGGACTGAGTATTTAATACTAGAAAAGAGTCTATATGTAAAATAATCAAATATTAGCTAGAAAATTAGAGAGTTGGATCTAGGTTGGTTTTTTTTTCCTGTGTTTATTTTCTGTATTATTTTTTTGTAAGTAAAGATTGGCAGTCACATTAGCTAATTGATTACTATTGAGTTAGGATGAAGGAGACGTGAACCCTATGAAGGCCTATTATGGGGAGAGATTGACTACCCTGTGGACAAATATGAGACCTCTGGGTGCTTCTGGATGAGGACCCACCCAGGAAAATCCAGGGTGAGGTTCCAGTGCTGAAATATAGTTTGTTTCTTTCCAAAATTGCTTAGAGATGGGGCCAAAGCCCAATCTAGAGTTTTTTACTTGGGAAAAGCAAGTCAAATGCATGAATTCAAAATGGGCTAGTATTAACTTTGCTTAAGTGAGCACAAAAACTGATCTAGACAGAGAGCCTAGCCATCAGTGCACCCGCGTTAGCCAAATGGTGAGCTGTGAAAATTTCCTGCAGCTCCCTGCTCATTTTAGACTTCGGTTTTTCCTTCGCTTGGGGTGTCGGAGGGAGACTGCTTCTGGAAACCCCAGACCCTCAGTGTGTGAAGATCTGGCTCTTCCTTCAGGCTTCTTCCTTCCTCATCAGACACTGAAACTTTCTTTTGGGTTGCTTTTCAAATAAATAATATCGATGCAGGTACTTCAACAGGTTGACATTTAAGTGGGAGCCGTTCCAACCACCAGATGTGCTACCAAAGCGAAACATTTTACAGATGAGGGCACATTGGTTAGAGGCAGTTTAGGGGTGCTGTTCTGTGGAGACCTGGCCAGGTCTTCCCCAAGAGGGACTGCGCAGCCAGACCTGAGCCAGGGAGAAATGGGGCTAGGGGTCAAATCTGAATAGATCAGCAGGTAGACCGCGAGTCCCCACCAGGATTCTTAGGTGGACCCATGCTGCTGACTCCAGCCTTCTTTTTGCCCCCCACTTGGAAAATGACCCAAAGGGGAAATCCTTCATGTTTGGCCCAAACCCCTGAGCTTCTGGAAGGCAGGAGCATGTCTTTGTTTTTTGTTTTTTTTTTTAAAGATTTTATTTATTTATTTGACAGAGAGATCACAAGTAGGCATTGAGGCAAGCAGAGAGAGAAGGAAGCAGGCTCCCTGCTGAGATCATGACCTGAGCTGAAGGCAGAGGCTTTAATCCACTGAGCCACCCAGGCACCCAGGAGTGCGTCTTATCCCCCATGTAAAACCAACACCTGGTTTATACAGGTGTTGAGGAAGACAGTGTTTAGCAACCATCCATCCTTAATTAGAGGTTCACCTCTATTATCCACAGAAGCCTATGCGTTCTCATGTATTTCTCCAGACTTTCACATTGTATCACATGTATTCTTGTAACAACCCACTCCAGAAATGAGTTATTGTGTAAATAAACAAGTAAATAAAGGGGTAGATTTGTAGGAGTATCACAAGTTACTACACTTTTAAAACCACATTTTAAGAAACATGATAAAATTATACCAGGTCATTTGCTGCCGGGGTCCTCTGCGTGATCTCTTTCTGGAGTTCTCTCAATCATACAAATGCCTTTGAGCTTTGGAGTTTTCATTATTTGCAAATAAGGTTGGAAAATTGCTTACCTGAAAGGACGGGGCATCAACTCTATGGGAAACTAGGGCACAACAGCATTAGGGGACCTGGTCCCCAGTCCCCAGAGCAGGAGAGCAGGTAAATCGAAGGCTGGTTTGTGCCCAGGGTTGGCCACACTGTCGCTGTCACTGGGGTTGGGAGGCAGCTGAAGCCAGGTGGGCGAGGAGCAGAGCGGCTGTGGTCCCTCTAAGGTAGCCAGATGGCAGGGAGCTGCCTGCTGGGCATGGGAATGGCCAGCCCAGGCATGGGCACTTTTTGCTGGAATTTGCTCTCTGTTATCAGGGCACCAGGTGACATGGGTCATCTTCCGCTTCAAGCCAAGTTACAGGACGACAGGAGAAATCGACCACCTGGCCGAGACACCTCACATGGGCTGAGCTGCAAGTCAGTCCTCCGAAGAAAACAAAACCCTGTCTTGTCTGGTCCTGAAAGACTCCTCCTGTCTAGTTCTGTGCAGGAGCTTGGCCGCCTGCAGGTCTTCGAGGGCTGAACTTGAGGATCATTGACCAACCATAGCTCCTGCTGACCTCAGGTGCCCTGCTGGGGGGCTTTGCTGCCTGCTAGCCTCTGTCTTCCCAGTGTGGCCCGTGTCTTAAGACAGTCGGCAGGGTTTGAACAAAATGAGCTGATTGCCAAGATAGTCTCGTATAAAAATAATAGTCTGGGAAAAAGCAGGTTTGCTGGGGAGACAGGAGTGGGCAGGTTGTCCGATGGAAGCTGCGAGTTCTCCTAGCTGGGGCTTTGGGTGGGCTGGTTCGAACCAGGACAGAAGCACTTTGGTAAGCTGCCTTACAGCCGAGCCCCTTCCCAGGAGGCAAGGCCACACAGACTGACTGCCTCTCGAGCCACTGGAGAGCTGGAGAAGTGGAGGAGGATCTTGTTAACAGGTACTAATGTCCACAGGCCATTTGGAGCGCCTCTTCTCCAAACCCCACCAAGAAGGTGAGAAAGCCCCTGTGATGTGCAAATCAAGGCAGAGCAAAAGGACAGTGGGGTCCCCATAAAAGGACTTGTGAATTTCATCTGATCTGAATTCCAGGCTGTAGTCGAGAGACCTTCCAGAATGAGATGGGGAACTTTAAGTGAGAGGACAGTCTTTTGGGATCAGTCCTTTGTTTTTTGCAAAAACACCTTCAGCTATCTAGAGTGTCAAGGCCAAGGGAGGCCCAAGGCGAACAACCTTCATCAGTCAGTCCATCCAGTAACCGTGCTAGGAGTGGGACCACCTGAGGACCCCCGCAGGAACTGTCCTACCTGCAACAAGAAGGAAGGTGTGCACAGCAGGAGGGAGAGAGGATCCTGGAGATAAAGCTGTAAAGGCCTGAGGAGATCTCCAAGCAGGCCAAGGCTGGGGATGGGGGGACAGAGGGTGGGGGGTGTGTGTGGGGGTCCTTACTACATCCCTGGGCACAGCTCCTGTGTGTCAGGCCTTAGTGTACTGACTCCTGGGAGAGTGTTGTCTCAGCTCAGAGCCAGGTAAGAACCAAGACATTACAGGGCAGGTGCTCTGGATGAAGGGCTCTGAGCAATGGGCAGCTCAGCAGTCCCTTCGGACTTCTCCCGGCCTGGGGCCAATGCCATCATCTGGTGACTCTTGAGAGAGAAGCCTCACATGACATTTCTAACAGGTGGGGTCTCCAGCGGCGGTTGCCCACCAGAGATAGGAAACCCTGGAGCCAGGCAAGCCCTCAGGAAGTGTGACTCCCTGGGCCTCCTGCACCTGGAGCCTGACTCGATCTGAGCACAGGGGCAGGACCGGCTGGGCAACCTACCCAGGCCAGGTTTGCCTGGAGGCCCTGCCTTCTCTCGTCCTTCGCTCAGCTTCCACCAAAGCTCCCTTTTCCAGTGTCCTTACCTCTCTCTTCTCTTCTATCTGTGAAAATCCCTTTTCTGACTAATAAGCCTATAAATTCTTTCACAGAGAAGCTTTACACGTTCCATATTTTTTCTGGTTTTGTTTTGTCTTTGTTTTGTTTTTAAATTGTGTTAATTTCTTTGAGAGCGAGGGAGAGAGCATGAGTAGGGGATAGGGAGAGGGAGAAGCCGAGTGGGGAATCGGATGCGGGGCTCAATCCCCAGCCCCCTGAGGTCATGACCTGGGCTGAAGGCAGATGCTTAAAATGAGCCACCCAGGTGCCCCCCATATCTTTAAAAAAATTATTTGAAAGAGAGAGAGAGAGAGAGAGAGAGAGAGAGCATGCATGCATGCACATGGGGGGAAAGGAGGAGTGTCAGAGGGAAAGGGACAAGCAGACTCCTCGCTGAGCGCACAGCCCGGCATGGGGCTCCATCTCATGACCCTCCCTGACATTCTTGAGGTGCGGTTGTGCAGGGTGGGGTGGTGGCAGTAACGTTGAACAGGCGGTCAGAATATCCCCTTCAGGCTCTCTGCTCTCAGTCTGTAGCGGGAGCGATGTGCCTGAGGTAGATGACATTTTGAAGGACTTTCCAGTTCTTGAAGTCAACCGTTTTCCTCATCACATGGGATGCACCATCCTGAACCAGGAGGAAAAGCTGAAACACCTGGATGCCATCGGCACAGAGATCCCATCAGAATGGACCCTGCTGGAATCTGAGACGTTCAAAGTACTGCCAAAGTGATACTCACACCTGGCGGCTGGTCTCTCTTCAAAGGAAGGGGGAGGAGCCAGTGCAGGTGAAGCAAGAGAGAGAGGTAATCTCTGTCCTCTGCTGTTCCTAGCACTGACCTGGGCCAAGACCAGCCTCTAAGGGTTGGTGTCAGTGATGTAAAGCTTGCAACTTGATCCTTTCCCAGGGAACAGAATGGGGGTGCGGTTCCTGAGAAACCAGACTGAACAGAAATTAGCCTTTACCAGCTGCTCCTGTAATTACATTGAAATTCAGTTAAACTAATTTCTTACACTTGATAAAAGCAGTTGTCTTTCCAAATTATTTTCAGGCTCCTCCATTCCAAATGCAATGCAAATACACCATGGCCTGCTTGGAAAAGCCCTTCTTTCTGGGCCTCTCTGTCTTGTCACCCCTGTTCTTGGCCCTTGGCTGGGGCACAGCATCTTTGTAAAGAGCCCAGAAAGCTGAGCTGTCCTATTAGCATAAGATTCTGTGACTCGTTGACTCACAGATTGTAAATCAGACTAACATTGGGTTTCAATTAATTATATTAATTTTAGGGGAAACAACAAAACTGAAAAGTCTGCAGAGCTTCATTTACTGAGAAACTCTGAAATGTCTTTTATTTTTAGCAAGAGCCATAAAAACATCTCATACTGAAAATAATGTAAAAATCAAGGAAGGGTTGTATTACTCAGCGTGATCGCGCCCTTTAAAAGGCTTTGACATTTTCTTTATTTTTGTAAGTTTTTTTAGAAAGAAAAAAAAATATATATATATTATATTGCATACACATCCACACATGCATACGCTACCCAGATCCTCTCTGGAACAATATTCACTAATGACTGCAATTCAATGTAAGGTATTTCTATCTTGGGTCCTCTCAAAGGGAGATTAATGACTAAATTATCAGAGAGAACATGCTATCAGTTATCTTCATTGCAGAGACTGCCCCATGGTCAGAAACTCCCAAATAGTTGTTGTAGACACGTACACAGTGTATTCATTATTTACTATTCCTTTGCATTGGTTTGTTTACTCAAGCTAGTATATGTTAGTGCCTGCTATATGCTGGGCACCTTGCAGGGGTTGAGAGGATAAGATGAACGTAAGGAGACCAGTCCAGAGGTAGGGGTACACGGGGTTCTACGCGGTGAAGCAACACCATAGAATCAAGGGCATGAGGCTGTGGGAGCCAGGAGAGAGCATCTGAGGGCACCAGAGAGAAAGGGGAAGGACACAGGGGCAGTGACATAAAAGAAAGCCAAGGGTGAAGATCTATAGGGTTTAGTTGTGGGAGTGACTATTTCCTGTCTTGTGTGTGCCAGACATGGTCCAGGTGCTGGGGAAGGCAGCAGTGAGCACGCTAGACACAGCTACCTCTCTTTGGAATTTATAGCCTAATTGGGAGATGTTAGTCAAATAATAACACAAGAATAAAATTGCTATTTTGGTAAGAGCCTTTAAGGAAAAGTACAGGGGCTTTAAAAAAAAATTTTTTTAAAGATTTTATTTATTTATTTGACAGAGAGAAACACAGCGAGAGAGGGAACACAAGTAGGGGGAGTGAGAGAGGGAGAAGCAGGCTTCCCGCTGAGCAGGGAGCCCAATGTGGGGCTTTATCCTGGTTCTCCGGGATCATGACCTGAGCCGAAAGCAGTTGCTTAACCAACTGAGCCACCCAGGCGCCCCAGGGGCTTTTTAAAAAATTCATTATTTATTTATTTATCTATCTATTTATTTATTTGTTTGTTTATTTATTTATTTATGTGTGTGCGTGTGTGTGCATGTGAGAGAGAGAGAGAGAGAGAGAGAGAGAGAGCGAGCATGAGAGGGGAAAAGTACAGAGAGAGAAGCAGACTCCCCCTGAGCAGGGAGTCCAATGCGAGACTCGATCCCAGGACTCCAGGATCATGACCTGAGCTGAAGGCAGTTGCTCAACCCACTGAACCACCCAGATGCCCCAGTACAAGGGCTTTAAGAGTATACTTCATGGGAGTCTAAGCTACGTGGTAAAAATTAGGATAGGTTTGCGCAAGACAGTAACACTGAAGCAGAGACCTGACCTATAAGCAGGCAGGCCAGCCAAAGGAGGGATGGTGGAAAGCATGTTCCAGGCAGAAGGCACAGATAGACAAAGTACAAATAAGAGAGGAAGGTTGGAGTTTTCTAGAAACTAGAGAGTGATTGGAACACAACAAGGGATGGCAGGTGAGGGGAAGGGGAAGATGGGGGTAGTCAGACCAGAGATGGAGAGGTGAGCAGGGAAAAGATCATATAAGATTTGGGCTTTAAACTAAGAGCAATAGAAGCATAATGACTGCCCCTCTGGAAAATAAAAAAGAAAGAAAGAAAGGAAAGGAAAAGAAAACACAATTTGTTTAAGGAAGAGAATTATGAATTTAAAAGTGCCTAGCACTGCACTGGAAGCTTAGGAAAATCAGTTATTGTTCCTCTTCCTATACCCAACTCAGGTCCTTAACTAAGCTATGCATGTACTCTGCACCTTCATCTTGGTCTCCAGGAATGTATTCTGTCCTGTTGGTTCTGATTTTGATTTTTAACCCAGTTTTTCAACTTGTCCCCTGCCCCTGTGGCCACCTACGGTTCCTGTTATGATTAGCCATCTGGATGATGGAATAGCTCATTCATTCAATTATTTTTTCAACAAATGCCTATTGAATACCCCTGTTGTACAATGATTTATTCCTCATTGAGCTTACTGTATCATAAAGGTCTAAGATGCATGCATAAAAATTTTAATATTAAGTGTTATACTGGAGACCCTAGACAGTGCACTAAGGCAAGGACAAAGAAAAAAAAAAAGATATGAATGTGCTCATAGGAAATCTAAAATAACCTCCTACTGGCACCTGGGTGGCTCAGTAAGTTAAGCAACTGCCTTCAGCTCAGGTCATAATCCCAGTGTCTTGGGATCGAGCCCCATATCGACTTCAGCAGGGAGTCTGCTTCTCCTTCTCCCTCTCCTTCTCCCTGCTACACCACCTGCTTGTGTGCTCTCTCTTTCTCTGCAAAATAAATAAAATAAAAAAAAAATAAAATAAAATAAAATAAGCCTCCTGTAGATAAATTTTTAGAATTGATCCAGGTAGCTGGATACAATAGCAATATACAAAAATCAGTTGTATTCCTATAACAACAAAATATATAAAACATATGAAGCAATTAATATAGTTATGTTTTTAACATACGGAAGATCTACATAGACAAAATGTTAAAACTGTATTGAGAGAGATTCAAGAAAGCCTAAACAAATTGAGAAATATACCATATTCATGGATAATATTCAAGACCCAGTATTGGAAGGTTGGAAGGATACTAATTTTCCCCAAAATGATTCATGGATTCCACATAATTTTAATTCTAGCCAAAATTCTAGCAAAGTTTTGGTAGAATTTGAGAAGTTGACTCCAAAACTTTGATGTCAACACAAAGAATATCTGACCCTCCTGAAGAAAGAATGAAGTTGAAAGACTTGCTCTACCAGACACCACATTTGTTTGAAATTACAGTAGAGGCAGTGTGGTACTGGCACAGGGATGGCAGATGACCTAATGGAGCAATATAGAGAGAACAGATAAAGAATATGCATATGTATGGACACTTGATATATGAAAGAGGTGCATGGCAGATCAGTGAGGAGAGGAATACCTTTTTAATGATGAATTTCAGGTAGACTAGAGTTCCAAATGTAAAAGGTAAAACTATAAAGTTTTAGAAAATAATATGGAATATTTTCATGTAAGAAATAGTTGCAATGTCTTCTTTTTTTTAAAAGATTTTATTTATTTGACAGAGAGAAACACAGCCAGAGAGGGAACACAAGCAGGGGGAGTGAGAGAGGGAGAAGCAGGCTTCCCGCCAAGCAGGGAGCCCAATGTGGGACTCGATCCCAGGTCTCCAGGATCATGACCTGAGCAGAAAGCAGTCGCTTAACCAACTGAGCCACCCGGGCATCCCTGCAATGTTTTCATAAGCAAAATTCAAAAATGAAAGATACATTAATTTGACTACATTAAAATTGAGAACTTGTATTCATCAAAGGATTCTATAAAAATAATAAAAGGTGACACTGTAAGTAGGAAAAAGATGTAAATATTTATGTTACAGAATTTGTAATATATGAGTGACAATAACTGAAAACATGTTTTAAAAAAACTACTACTTATCAGTGAGAAACTCAATCCAATAGAAAAATGGACAAAGCCCAACAAATTACCAAAGAAGAAATCCAAGTGGCCAATATGTAAGTATAAAAGCATTTTATTGGTAATGAAGGAAAATTAAATCAAAACCACAAAGAGATAACACTACACACACACCAGATTGGCAAGAATTTGAAAGTTTGACAATACCAAGTATTAAAATAATGTAATAAAATTAGAAGTCTCCAACATTGTGGAGCAGAAGGGAGTTATAAATTGGTATAACTGCTTTGGAAAATAGTTTGACCTTATCCACTACATTTGAATATATACACAGCTTATAACTCTGTATTTTCAAACTACACATGTCCTAAAGAAACTCGTATTTGCGTACACAAGGATACATGTATCAGAATGTTTAAGGCAGCATTGTTTATGATAACTAAACACTGGAAATAAGCTAAATGTTCTCCTACAAAGAATGGATAAATAATGAGGATATTCATAAAACAAGGGCCATATATCAATAGATAGATGTAGTTCTTTGTAGTACAAATGACTCTCGAACAGTGTTAAACAAAAGATAAAAGGCAAAAGGATACAATGCAGAATGGTTTCCACTCATGTAAAATTTCCATTCATAAGGACAGGTAAAATCAAGCCATATTGTTTATGGAGACATGGCAAAGTGGTAAAACTATCAAGGAAAGCCAAGAAAGAGTGATCATAGAAGTCAGAACAGGAGTGGCTTCTGGGTCCAGGGAGAAGGATACAATTGGTGAAAATACCTGGGAAGCTTCCAGACTGCTGACACAGTCTAATTCTTGACCCAGGTGGCAGTTACAATAGGTTTGATTTATTAAACTGTACATATGTGTTTAAAATATTTCTCAGAATGCCTTTTATATATTATGACCAAAATTATTTTTTAAATTGCATGTATAATTTGAGTGTTCCCATGGATTTCCAGTCTTCTGTAATTATTCTTCTCTTTAATATCCAATAATGAGTCTCCATTGTGTGTCACTGTGATCTAGTGTGGCTGTGTAGTCCCTATCATCATGAAGTGCTTTTCAGTCTCCTGATTATTTTAAGTGGTCTTTCACTCTAAATTGCTTCCCAAGGCTGTACCTGGTCCAACTGACAACTGTCCTCTCTTGCAGTGATGATGTCATCATCACTTAGCCTTGGAACAGGGGGCTGGCGCTCTCCCCAGCCCCATTCCAAGCACAGACACAGTCACCACCCATCTATTTTGATCATGCAACCCATCCATTTTTCTGAGCATGCACAAATATATAAACATTTACTTATTTATAATTTTTATACATGTACTACTATGAATAGCTAATATTTCAAGTGGATATAAATTCACATTTCTAAAAATGTTGACCTTTGGGTCATTATCTTGACAGAACTTATTGATCTTATTATTTTTCTCCTTAAACTGTGTTCGATAAAAATCCATTTCCTTGGGGTTAGTTTCTTTGCATGATCAGCATTAACTCCAGTCTCCAGTTTCTTTGCAAAAATGTTTTTAAATCACTTGTCTATTTTTTTTGCAAGGATAAACTTAGTTGTAGCTAGATGACATAATATATAAACTCACGCAACCACACATGTGTAAATTATACTACATTTCAACAGGTCAAAAATAGTGAATAACATCATAGTCATCATCTTTTGCAGGATAACAAAGTAGCTTCAAAAACTTGGTGGCTGAGGTGCCTGGGTGGCTCAGTCATTAAGCATCTGCCTTTGGCTCAGGTCATGATCCCGGGGTCCTGGGATGGAGCCCCACATCAGGCTCCCTGCTCAGCAGGAAGCCTGCTTCTCTTCTCTCACTCCCCCTGCTTATGTTCCCTCTCTGGCCGTGTTTCTCTCTGTCAAATAAATAAAATATTTAAAAAAAAACTTGGTGGTTTAAAACAACAAACACTTTTTATATCATACCTTCCATATGTTAGAAATCCAGACATGGATTGGCTAGGTGTCTCTGCCTGAAGGTCTCTTGGGGAGTTGAAAGTATCATTCAGGTCTACGGTGTCATCTGAAGGCTTGCTGGGAGGCAGGGGGCAGCCATGGGGGAAGTGGGGTTAGTTGCTTCCAAATACCCTCATGCAGTAACTGGCAAGACTCAGTCTCTTGCCACCTGGTTTCTCCATGGACTTGCCTTACCATATCCTGGAGTGAGCAATTCTGAAGAGAACTCAAGACAGACATCATAATCGGACCACAGGCAAAAGCCCCTTGGCCAGATCCAACTTCAAGGGGATATGACCTGGACAGTCATACAGGGCCCTATGTTTAAAAGGGCCCAATACTTGGTTTAATGCTCCATTGTACCATCTTGAAATTCTTAACAAATTTCAAACAAAGGGGTCTACATTTTCATCCTGCACTGAATCCTACACATTGAGTAAGCAAGTCCTTTTCCTGAGAAGTCATGTTTTTGCTAAATGCCACTGAAGTCAGATTAGCGCTACATTTCCCCAGGTGAGGACACCTAACTTGAGGGCAATCAGGTCCTCTCTAAGGAATTTCAACAATAATCAGAAACTGGGAATAGAAATCAAGCCTGAAAATGGCAGAACTCTGAGAGAAAGTCCAGCAAAGCCAGGATCTGAGGTCACCAAAGCAATATCAGACTTTCCCAAGTTCTGGACATTCAGCTCTTGCTTGGATTCCATGATTTACTCTGGGTTCCTTCCAATAAATTTCTCTTTTTGCTTCATCTAACTGTGTTTGGGTTCTGTTCCTTGCGACCAAAGAATCTTAATGAATTCAATCAACTTTTCTGGCTGGCCATACTTCAGCTAGGACTATATAATAGGTCCTCACCCAGCCAGGTGTGCTGGAGGTGGCCCACACACACTTGTGAGAGTCAATTTTGTCCCTGCCTCCCCAACTCCATGCTCGATAACGTCAGAAGGCTTGAAATGAGCCATGGTGGGAATAGGTCCACCAGAGAAATCAGAAGATGCTGCAGATCAGGAGTTTTCTCCCAAGAGATCCAGTTGCTGAGCTGAATCAGTAGACCTAGGCCTGCTTCAGGCTATGATGAGGGAGTTACACAAGACTGGGCTCTGTTGGAATAAGGCAGGGAATAAAGAGCCTACAAAGCACAACAACAAAAATCTAAATTCTTGAAATTAAGGGTGTAGTGACTGCCTTAGGGGAGTTGCTCCCTCTCCCCCACCACATGGCTGCCCTTAGCAACCCTGAGTTCTTCCCATCCCACTTGTTGGAACAGAGTTGGACCCATCATCTAGGTGGACCAATTGGATTTTCTCTGTTGGCCTGGGAAATTCAGATTCAGTAATTCCTGTTCAAGATGGCAGAATGAACAAAGTATTTGTTTCTACTCCCTTCTGAGACTCCAAGGAAGTATACAGAGATAGTCTGCAGGAGAATCATCAGCAAACAAGATATTTCAGCAAATGTCTGGGGCATTGAGGGGGTTTGGAAGCAAAGAGTTTGAAGGAGTGAGGGAGAGTCAGCCCAGACAGCCCACACAGCTATTGCAGAAGCCCGGAAATGCTCCAAAGTAAGTTAACAGGTACAAAGTTCTATTTACTTAATGACCATGCCAATAGCCTCTCCATGCTTCCCTCCTCTCTCCTCTCCACCACCCTTAGGAAGGCGGCCCCGTGATTTAATACACAGGAAAAATGAAAGAGGGCCCAGCCTAAGGAGAATTAGAGCTGCTAGGGAAGATGACATGCTCCTGGGTAAAGAACAGCCCGTTAGATCTGGAGGCCATCCTAGTCCCAAATACCAGCACCCCGCCTTGCCAGCTCCTCCTTTGCTTATTCTAATCTGAAGCCTGGCAATTGTAGAGGCTTGCTCATGTCTCCAGATGTCCCAATCATTCTGTTTAGGAAAGAGCAGAGAAACAGACACGTACATTCAATGCAGAGAAAACCCACCTAGCAACCTAGAAACAAATCAAGTTGCTCTCCTTACCAGCAATTCTAAGTAGACGAGCAAAGTTAACCAGACCTCAGAATAAACAGAATGAAACCCATTAACTTGACACTGAAAGAGGAGATAATTAAAGGAATACCAGAGAATAATGAAAATCAAATAAGTGTATAATCTAAACATGTAATATCTGAACATCTAATATTAACATCCTAAGTGAGATGTAAGAAGAGCAGAACTCACATGACAAGAACAGGATGCTTTGAGAAAAGAACAAAGCAAGCATAGACAAGTGGTGTGAACAGGACAAGAGTGAGCAAGGGAGGCTAACCATGGGGTCACCAGAGCAAACTTCAGATGCAGAGGTGGCCATTTCCTCTGCGTGGGATGGCATTAAGGGACATCTCAAAACTCAGGAGCTGGGCTAACTACCTTCCCCACTGTGAAAGCAGCAGCAGAGGAAGCTGACCTTCAGAGAAGAGCGGAAGAGCAGCGTGAACAGTGAACACAGAGAAAAACAGAGCAAGCAATAAATAGCACAGCCTGGATTCCCAATTTCCTCCCAGTTCCTATTTCTGGGCTCCTTGAGACATCCCACTGCCTCTGGATTCCGTGAGACACCCCATAACCTTTTAATACATCCCCCTGTTGGTTCAAACTAGGTCAAGTTGGTCTTTGTTAGAAGACGAAAGAATCTTAACCAAACAGCGGTGTTGGGCAACTGGGAGGTGGTCTGGTCTCAAGTCCCTTCGGGTTCTTCAGAAGAGGCAAACCAGCGGGCATCTTGCGACCTTGCTCTTATGGTTAACTTTTCCTAAATATTGCACTGACATTCAACTTGTAAAGTTGGACAGCAGATGCCTCCATGCAGTGTTTCCTGCATTTACATTTATTTTCTTAACATCTTGAAAGAAAGATGGGGCTTAGCCTGCCAAATCTCTAAGCACCTTATAATAACCTATTCAGACATCATACTGAAGGATTAATTTAACCATTTCACATGTTAATGCAATAGCACACCAACTAAACTACCTTTTCATGTTATTCAAGGCAGCCTGGGAATTTTTAAAAAGCAACTGTGGATTTACCTGAAAATAATATATTTTTGCCATGAAAGCCAGAATTGGGGGGAAAACAAACAAACAAACAAAAACCAGTTAAAGAGAGAGAGAGAGAGAGAGAGAGAGAGAGAGAGAGAGCAAGCTTCAAACTGGCAATTTGAATGGGAGACCATGGCCTGGTAGTTCTCTTCTTCTCCTCTTCCGGATGTTTTTCCAAAATGCCCTTCCTTTCCAAGGCCCTCTGGAAGGATATGAGCACCCAGGAGACAGCTGATGAGGGGATCTTGGCTTGCTGTGCTGTGGAAAGAGCTTACGTGGTCCCCTCGAGACCCAGCTGAAGGAGTGAGATCCAGCTTGGGCGGGAGAAAAAGAAAGAGAAAAGTCATCGAGGAAATGGATTGAGATCACACAAAATGAAAGAAGCAGATATTGGGGGAAAAGGGCTTTCTGAGTCTAAAAGCAGCCTCGTGTTTTTCAAATGCACAGGAATTGTATTTGTCTTTGTTGATTTCGGTCTTCTTGGCACGTTGGCTTGCCTGTGCTCCGGGCTTGGGAGGAGTGAGCTGCCTGCTCTGCCCAGCCACAGCCACGGTCCACGGATTCGTTGTTTAACTCAAATCCAATTGAGTGGCACAGGGAAGAGAAGAGGAAATATCTCACACCCAAGTGGCCGCACCATAAACAAAGGGGAGTCTTGCTGTGCCAGCTCTTGGCTTCAGCTGGGCCCGGCGGGGCGCTGGTGTCCCCGTGCCAGGGTGAGGCAGCCACCGAAGCAGATAGTGGGCAACTGAGAATATTGGTTTCAAACACTCAAATTCCTCAGGGTGGCTGCCCTCCTCCTCCCCTCGCCGGAGAGGGTGGAGGTAGTTGGGGGCCGTGCTGTCCACCGTGGGCTGCCAACATGGCGTGTGTCGGGCGAGGTGTCACCAGCCCCTGGATCCGGGGAGGGAGTCTGTTAGGAATCTGCATTGTCTATTTATGAAGATTTATGGAGGAGCCAACAAAGATCAGGCTTTGAAGCTGAACTCAGGTGAGCTCTCTCCCTGACACGGAGGATTTGGGAAGGTGGTCTGGATGATCAAGAATGATTTCCTTTCCCTTCTGGTTCCCATCGGTCTTCCAACACTGGGCCTGGCCTGGGAGGAAAAGCGAAGGTGAAGCATGCACGGCTGTCTGGCTCTATCATTCTTCTTCAGAGAGAAAGAGAGAGACTGGCACTTTTCGTGGCATCTCACACGGAGGGGAAAGGCCAAGATAAATGGATAGTTTCAAGGTCATTAGCTTCCTGAGCTCACAGTTTGCTTTTCTCTGCCAGAGGACTGCTTGGAGAGGTTATAAATGTTTTGTGGCTGGACCAGGGGAGTCCATTGTTGGATCTGGAGCTCTGAGACCTGCTGCCAGTGGTAAATTTGGACTCGGGGCAGTGAAGTGTGCCTTCTCTTTCTATGCACACTTGCTCTGATAGAGCTTGAGCTGCAAAATGTAGGGTCCAATCTCTTGGAAAGTCTAGAGCCCCCATCTTAGGGGACGGGCCTTTGGAGACAGGGCATGGGAGAGACCCAGGGAGGAGCTAGAAATGCCCCATTGGCCTTCAGTCTCTCCTGCCTCAGAGAAAAAGAGCCATGAATTCGAAAAGAAAACCTTTAAAAAGAAGAGGAGGTCGGGGTGGCGGCCTGATCGCGAGGAGAGGCAGGAAGGCAGGGCACGGGGAAGGAAATAGCATGTACATGGGAGTCCTCATTCTTACTCCATTACAATCTAAGTTTCCATTTTCATCGCCTTTCCAGGCTATGCAAGTTCTTGTTGGTTATCTACCACATCCTTGCTCCTCTTTTTTTTTTTTTTTTATTTTGATTATTTTTTAAAGGTTTTATTTATTCGAGAAACAAAGATGAGAGAGAGAGAGCATGAGCAGGGGGAGGGGCAGTGGGAGAGGGAGAAGCTGGCTTCCCGCCAAGTGGGGAGCTTGATTCCGGGCTTGATCCCAGGATCTAGGGATCATGACCTGAGCTGAAGATAGGCGCTTAATGACTGAGCCACCCAGGCGCCCCTTCTTCTCTTTTTAAAGAGAATTTTCTTGGCACTCTGAAGTATTCAACAGAAAAGAAAAAAACAAAAGCTAATGTTTCAACCATTGCCATGGTTCCAAATTTATCCCTAAGCCTCGACGCTATACACG
This sequence comes from Spilogale gracilis, assembly GCA_004023965.1. Classification (NCBI taxonomy): domain Eukaryota; kingdom Metazoa; phylum Chordata; class Mammalia; order Carnivora; family Mephitidae; genus Spilogale; species Spilogale gracilis. Next base: position 45,760 of record PITA01003913.1, read on the forward strand.
GACGCGACTTCACATTAGTGTGTACTTGCTAGGCGGTGTTCTGTCTCGTCCACATAATGTGATTTATATGTATATTTGCTTATATTAGCACAGACTCTCTTCTTATCTCTCTGAGTGGCCACTGACTAGGTCACTCTTAGTGACACATTAGGGCCTCGGTCATTTCACTGTTTCTGGGTGTTTGGGTTGGGTCACTCTATCTATGTATCTATATCTATAATTTCCTCCTAAGATAACATTTATCTATTTGTATTGATATATACATATGTATTTTTATCTATTTATGTATTTTTTTTAATCTCTTCTTGTGATAGTGTTACTCTTTTTCTTTTTTCCTTTTCTATCAGTTCTCTGGGTTAGAGAATGTGAATTATTAAGGTCAGAAAATGTGAATCTTTTGGAAGCCTCACTGCCTACTACCACCGGGCTCTCCAAGAGCCTGAACCAAACCCTGACAACAGCAGGTACAAGTGAGGGAGTTTCCTCTCATCAAAGTCAACACAGATTTTTATCATTTTTCACTTACTTTCAGGAATACGGCCTTCCCCCAGGTCTCTTTCGCTCTCATTGCCCTTTCCCCTGGCAGGCATGCTTTGCAGCCACACTCATGCAGATCCAATTTCCTCTCCTCACCGACCTGTCACCCAGGGAAGCATCTAACACACGGTGCATTTGGCAAATGACCACCCCCACCCCCAGCCACCAACAGACTGGCCTGGAGAGGGGCCTGCTGCTGGTCCGCTGAAACACTCATGAAGCTTGACCTCCAGACGTAGAATTTCTGGACACGAAGATCTCCTCCCTTCTGCTGTGTCCTGAGCTTGAGTGTTTTCCCACCTCAGCTTCAGGGCAGGGTTAGTGGCTCGGTAGGGCAGGAGGTGAGACACTGACCACAGCCCATGTGCCCTGGTTCAGCTTTTTGGATGTGGGAAGGCAGGGAGCCAGAATGATATGATTTCCAGAGGGATCTGGCTGCCCATGGTTCGCTGCTCAGAAAAGACCCTGAGCGGTTGGACCACCCTGTGCATGACTATCCTTCCCCTCCACCTGAGATGCAGGCACACGACTTCCACTGAGACAAATGGGGACAGGCCATTACTTCTCTTGGGGAGGGAAGGACCAGGGCCCTGGAAGAAGCATGCAAACCAGAGATTTCTTGCAATGTGGTGACTTCCCAGGGATACTTTCAGTCCCTTGTGCACACAGGTGATCACTTTGGGACTTAACCGATGAACAGGGGCTGATAAAATGCAAAGCAAGACCAACAAAAGCACCATAGAAATGACATCACCAGGGTCCTTGGCACCCACTGGTACCCACATATTGTTTGGATCTGTCTGTAATTGTGGTTTTACGATATCCATAAATGTGCTGTCTGAGCAATTTATTTTGCAGGGGCATTGAGAAAAGGCAACTGGTTCTTCTAAAGTAGATCAGGTAAGTCACATTGATGGGCTCTACTGAGTGTCAGTGAGCATCTCCCCTGAGCATCGCCTCGGATCTGCCCCCCACACGGGACAGATGGTAGGAGAGGCTGCTACAAACGGGTATTGCAAAAACGAATAATCAAAGCCATTCTTACTGTCCTCACTTTAGCCATGAAGAGATCTTGGTCAAGGAAAATCTTGCCAACTTGCATGGGGATGTGGGTATTTAATGGGACACCTGGACCTCAGTCGGGCCTCATGCCTCCTAGCCAGGCTCTTTCCTCTTTGCTTGTCTTATGAAGTGGTGAGGACACATTTTTGTTCATGCTTTTATATGATCAAATTTGAAAAATTAAAGAGGTGCCTGGGTGGCTCAGTTGGTTAAGCATCTGACCTTTGATTTTGGCTCAGGTCATGATCTCAGGGTCGTGAGATTGAGTCACGGTGTTGGGCATTGTGCTCAGCAGGGAGTCTGAGGATTTCTCTTCCTCTCTCTCTGCCCCTCCCCACCTTTAATAAATAAATCATTAAAGTTTTTTGAGAAATTAAAGTAACATAAAGAAGAACTTAGAATTTGTAACTGGATGGTGACAGACGTTAGCTAGACGTACTATGGTGATCATTCCACAATATACATAGACATTGAATCGTTTTCTAGGCCTATAACTAAGTGTTATACGTCCATTATAACTTAATTTAAAAAATAACTTATTCACCTTCAGGGTAGCATGGCATCTGGTTGTCCCCACAACCCTATGAAATGGGCACATCCCCAACTCCATTTTTCAGATGAGAAAACTGAGATACAGAGAAAATAACCTGGTTAAGCTCACCCAGCTGATAAGTTGCAGAGGACAGATTTGAATCCAGATGGTCCAACTTTAGGTCTTAACCACTAACCACACGCCTGCAAGAAGAGGTGAAGATGTGTGCGACTACGCTTACCACATGGCCCCGGACGGTCTGCCTGCTTCTTGAAGGGCTGTGTCGGGTTGGCTCTAAAAAGCAGGGGGACCCTTCCCTCACCGAGGCAGGGTGGGCCCATACAGACATGGGTCCCACATGTCAGAAGTCTCTGGGACCTCAAGTCCTAACCTCCCCAGAAGAGGGAGGAGAAAAGCACATAAAGCTGAACCAAAATAATGAGAATGATTATTTTGGCAGTGTGCTCCCTGCTCAACCCCACGGTAATCGGGGGTGCCCCAGGGCCTGGAGCAGCGCAAGCAGAACCCCAGAAACGTGCGCAGTGGCTTGGCATTATGGGGTCTGCTCAGACCACAAGGACAGGTGCTGGGGCTGGGAGACAGCCCCAAAGAACACAGAAAAGCAAACAGAAACTGTTAATAACACAGATGCATCAAGAGTCAGCTAGTAGTCCTGACACAGTTGGGGCTCCCTTCGCCAAAAGAAAAGGAATGGCTTTTGCATTTTTCTTTGAAATTGCTCACCGTGGGCTGGGAGCTGCCATCCCCCGAATGTCAGAGAGGGACAGGGGTCTGGAGAGTTACTGGATGAAGTGATTTGGCCCTCGTAGCGGAAGGTAAGTTGGCACGGCTCCGTGAGGCCCGGCTGCTGGGGGAACACGCATGACTGCTCCCGCGACAGCGTGGGTTCTGACACCGCGCCCGGGAGGCCTGGCGGCTCGGAGGCTGGGGGTTGGCGCCGAGAGCTGCAGAGTTGGACAATTGGACTGTTCACAGTTGGGCTGCTTTGGGCTGCTACTAGTTCCGGCTTTTGCTGGATGCTAGGGTTCTTTTTCAGAATCCTCTTCATTCAGGGTCCTTTTATCTGTCCTTCTGTTTCCAGCCTGGTCCCCCACAAAGGGTGAGGCTAAATGTTCAACGGTCCCCCTCCCCAATATTCAGTCGATTAACTCACCCATTTATTAATTCATCCATTAATCAGTCATGATGAATCATTCCATCATTTACTGGCCCCTGACTACGTGCCGAGCTCTGCGCCAGGCACCGTATATGCCCCATGAGTAGGAGGAAGACACTGCGCTTCCCTCCAGGACTTTCTAGACTTAGTCCGGGAGGTCAAAAGCAAAAATCAGTTTCAACAAGAGCATAATTAAGCAAGGATCCATGAGTCACTGGAACTATTAGAGTCAGAAGGGAGGGCTGAGTCTAGTTATTTAATAGTCCCTGGGAAATTGTTCCTGCTTGCTGTTCCATGATGTCGCATCCTCACACTTCTCTGTCCCACGATGTCCTATACCTCATACTTCATGGATACATGCCTCCGTGTCTCTAGAGAGGTGGGAACACTTGCACGGGAATGGATTTGATTCCAGTTCCCTGGTTTCCTAGTTGCTTCCACCTGAGGCTCGTCCAGCTTCCCTGGCCCACCAAGGACCTCAGAGCGAGCATGACACGGAAGGCCAGCACACCCAGGCCTTCCACCAGCAGGGAGAAATTCAGTGGTTGGGGAGTGGGGAGGGGACAACTAGCGGAAATCAAGCATTAAAAAAAAATCTCATTATGGGGAATATTTTTGTGAGTGTCTACTACATCCTGGGGATTTTATATCCATTGTCTGTCGTCTTTGAACGAGGCTGCAAGACAAACACGATTACCTCCACTTGCAGCCCGAGAGGTTACATCAGCCGTGCTGGTTCTCATGGCCAGTTAGGGACCTAGCAGGTGCTTGAACTCACGCAGCAGAGATTCCTCCAAAATAGAGGGTTCTGGTCAGCTGTTTCACTAATGACTGTGTAACTGGACCACCCAGACGTGGGCAAAAGGATTGATCCAAGAATTTCCATGGAAGGATCAGTCAGCTGAACTATGATTGGGTTTTTTTTTTGTTTAAGATTTTATTTTTTCATGAAAGGGAGAAAGAGCATGAGCTGGGGGAGGGGCAGAGGGAGAAGGAGAAGCAGGCCTCCTGCTGAGCAGGGACTCCAACGCAGGGCTCCATCCCAGGACCCTAGGATTATGACCTGAGCAGAAGGCAGACACTTGACCGACTGAGCCACCAACATGCCCCTGAACTGTGATTCTTGATGAAAAAATGATTTTGAGTTTTGTTTTGTTGGGCTTCTGGATTTTATTCATTGATATAAGGAGAGGAGGGCAGAAAGTCAGCGCTTTGCCCTACATTCCTACAGGTGGAAACAACCTGAAGCAGTATGAGCAGCTATGGCCCGAATTCATTTACTTGATTTACCTGATGAGTCACAGAGCAAGTACCCGATACAGGACATGTGAAAGAGGACCGGGCAGAAGAGGGGTCTGGTGGGGAGTGGGCACCCCCACAGGGTCTTCAGGGCACAGCCGTGGGGAGAGGTGGGAAGGCCTTGGGTTACCCAATGGGGGCAAGGGATATTCCTGACACAAGGGGAACAGGATGGTGCCAGCAACTTTCAGCAGCTTCTCCGCTTGCTTAGAGCTGGCCTGGAGGGAAGGAGACATCAAGGCAGTTCCACTCACAGATCACACAGTTTTAGTCCTCGAGAGAAACTCTGTGATTATATAAGCTATCTGTCTTATTTTACAGAAGAAGAAACTGGAAGGTGAAGTGACTTTTCCAAGTAGAAGGTAATTAGAAATGCAGCTGAATCTCCATTGCTGATTTTTCAATTCCCTATCATGTGCATGTACAACCATGCTCTAGGTCAGCAAACTCTTTCAATAAAGGGCCAAATAGTAAATATTTTAGACTTTGTGAACCATACAGCCTCTGTGGCTACTACCCAATGGCACAGACAGACAACACAGAGACAGATGTGCTCCAGTAAAACTTTATTTTCAAAAATCAAGTGTCAGGGCACCTGGGTGGCTCAGTGGGTTAAGCCTCTGCCTTCAGCTCAGGTCATGATCTCAGGGTCCTCGGATTGAGGCCCACATCAGGCTCTCTGCTCGGCAGGGAGCCTGTTTCCTCCTCTCTCTCTGCCTGCCTCTCTGCCTACCTGTGATCTATCTCTCTGTCAAATAAATAAATAAAATCGTTTTTTAAAAAAATCAAGTGTTGGGTTGCCTGGGTGGCACAGTTGGTTGAGTGCCAACTCTTTGTGTTGACTTAGGTCTGATCTCAGGGTCGTGAGATTGAACCCCACATTAGGCTCCTGCAAAGCATGGAGTCTGCTTGAGTTTCTCTCTCCCTTCGCCCTTCCCCTTACACTCCCTCTCTTTCTCTCTCTCTAAAATAAATTTTTAAAAAATCAAGTTGGCAAGCTGGATTAGGTCCACAAGCCATAGTTTTCAGACCCTGCTCTGGATATTTTCCTTCTTCAGACACTGTGGTAAGGAGATGGTCAGAGTTTAGAGCCAGTGATTGGTAGTTTGGAGGACACATCTTCACCTTTCAAAATTCAGGGCACTGAAAGCAGCCACGGCTCTGTGCTGCATTCTTAAAACAGTGGAAAGAAGTCGGATGCCAGCTCTGTGAACTTGAACAAAAAGAGATCATTTGAGGAAAAAAAGAGTGAGGAGAGACAACGCTGATAATTAGTACTTTCTAGCTCAAAAAGAATCACTAATGAGGAGTGATGTCCAATTATAAGGCAGAGGTAATACATGTCAATTTCCCAATTTACCTCCAGCCAGCGTCTTCTTAGTTTCAGAATGGGTTCAGATTATAGTTGATTGGAGAACCAAAACAGATAGATAATTATCCCCCAGAACCATCCTTCTTATACTCTCAGGGAAAATGGGTTAAAAAAAAATTCATTCAAAGCCTGGAGGGTAATCTTGTCAGATTACAACTCAGCTGTTGTGGGGAAGGAAGAATGTCCAAGGGAAGGAAGAACATTCAGGGGGCAAAGATGGAGGGAGCAGTAGTGTAAACTGAAGTTCTTTACTTCACACAGTTTTATGTTAAATAGGAGAACTTCTCTCCTCAAGACTTTGCAGTGAGGGTTTTATATTTTAAACTTGGGATCTTAGGATCTTTTATAGGATATCTCTCCAAAGCAATAAATTTCTTTAATGGCATCTTTTCGTCTTTGGAATTTAAATCATTCTGGTATGTATGGATAAGAAGATGTAGTCCATAAATATAGTGGAATATTACTCAGTCATCAGAAAGGATGAATACCCAACTTTTGCATCAGAATGGATGGGACTAGAGGAGACTGCGCTGAGTGAAATAAGTCAAGTAGAGAAAGTCCATTATTGTACGGTTTCACTTACTTGTGGAACATAAGGAATAATGTGGAGGACATAGGAGAAGGAAAGGAAAAGTGAAGGGGGAAAGTTGGACAGAGAGAGGAACCATGAGACACTGTGGACCCCGAGAAACAAACTGAGGGTTTTAGAAGGAAGGGGTTGGGAGGATGGGTGAGCCTGGTAGATATTATTAAGGAGGGCACGTATTGCATGGAGCACTGGGTATTACACGCAAACAATGAATCTTGGATCATTGCATCAAAAACTAATGATGTATTTTATGGTGACTAACATAACATAATAAAAATTTTTTAAAAAATAAATCATTCTAGTAGATCAATATTATCTCCACTTGATAAGAGAAATGACTTTCAAAACTTTTAGGACGCAGGATTTTCTATAAAGAAAAGACTCCAAAGGTGCTCATAGTCCTGTGGCATTTGTCTCTCTTGAAAATATCTTGAATGAAGGAGTCATAGAGATAACATTTTATTGGCCTCTTCCAGTCCCAAGAGTAAAGTCTATGTAATTGTATCCTCTCTAAGCTGTCTGTTTTCCCATCATGGAAGTTAAATAAGAGTTCTTGCAGCTTGGAAGACCCTTCCAGCTCCCCTTGAACCCTCCAGCCTTGGTCATCACCTCCAGGGACAGGGAAGCGAGTGGTGACAGCAACTGTGGCACTGGGAATTCTCAAGTTGATTGCAAGATTTCTTAGACATACCATTTAATGGGAAACAAGTATAGCTTATACATTTGTTTAAAACCAATAATTTTGTGTGACCCCTTCAATAGCTTAGAGGAGAAGTTCACATGATAACTACTATTATAAGCACCCAAGAAAGATCATACTAGTGATATTAGCTACATCTTTAAGTTTCTCAACCAACTCTTTTTATGCCCAAAGTTAGTGATCTCTTGGACTTTAAGTCTACAAGTCTATAGTGCTCATGTGAGTACCTCTCCGACACTCAATCCATTTGTTCCCTGTTCTCCAACAGGGATGATTTGACTATTCTGAAAGGCAGTTGAAAATTGCTGATCTTAGGGTACCTGGCTGGATCAGTCAGTTAAGCATCAGTCTTTGGCTCAGATCATGATCTCAGGGTCCTGGGATGGAGCCCCACATTGGGCTCCCTGCCCTAGGTGGGGAATTTGCTTCTCTCCCTTTGCCCCTCCTGCCCCCACTCAAGCTGTCTCTCCTCTCTCTCTCTCTCTCTCTCTCTCTCTCAAATAAATTTAAAAAAGCAAAATCTTTTAAAAAATTGCTGATCTTCCCTGTTAGGTGATCTCAACTCACTTTGGGTCCTGTGAAGTGAATTTTGATTGCTGGGAGTTGATTCCTTTTTATCCAAGAAGAAAGAATATGGAAACATTTCTGCCTTGCCCTTCACATTTGATTGATACTTTTCACTTTGAAAGCTAATTATATCTGATGTGAAAGAAAAATGGAATTCAGAAATATGGGTGTTCTTTTCATGAATTTTCACTCTGAAAATGTGGGTCATCTGTTCAGTTTTTTTTCACCTCAATTTACTTGCCAACCTGCTAAGGTAGCATTCCTTGTCCCTTAAGAAGAGTGAGTTATGAAACTGACCATTATACCTCATGGTTTCCCAGAATCGCAGCCCAGGAAGGTCACTCCGTCCAACTCTTCACTCACTATAGAAATGCTCTTCAACAGCATCTGTGACACAACTCTCCAGGGACAGGAGCCCTCCATTTTTGAAGACAACCATTTCATTTCTGATATGGTCTAATTGTTAGAACCTCCTTCCTTCCACACAGACACATTCCTATGATACCTATCTGTTGTTTTAGTTCTGCCCTTTGGAACAAAGCAAAACAGATGGAATTTCAACTCTTTTGTCTGACTTCTGTTTTATGGACATATATGTCAGTTGTCTGAGGGAAGCCTTAGAAGAGCACTTTAAGAAAAATGAGTGTGTGGTCACATTTGCCATGGCCATCACAGTTATCAGTGAGCTCTCAGTTAAACAAATAGATGAAACATGTTCTGATGAAGTGAGAAACCTTTCGGGTGTAATACTTCAGGTTTCTGAGACACAGGTGACACCATTTCTGTACCACATATCACTACATCTTGCCTGGGTGGTGGCTTCTCTCCCATTTGTAATGTTTACACAGCTAATGAGATGGCTGCATTTTCAGTTGGACCAGAAAGTAAAGGACCTGTCTGTTCTATAAGACCTTCGAATGAGATACCTCAGATATTATTTATAGACGTTAGCACTTATCATTAAGAGATTACCTCCCCAGTTAGGAGAAATTTTTATCAAAGTGCCCCCACCCCTGCCCCTTGGAGAATGGAGGAAGTATTATTCATTTATTTATTCAACAAATATTTGTTGAGTATCTATTATGTCCCAGGCAATGTTCTAGATGTTTGTTTTCCATCAGAAAACACACAGGCAATAATCCTTGGCCTTATAAGCTTCCTTAATGGGGAGGCGATTTAATAATGAGCAGTAAGTCATCAAAATAGACAAGTAAATTACACTGCAGGTTCAAGGGGAGCAGGTGCTTCAAGGAATAAAGAACAAAATGATGTTAAGGGCAGGAACACTGGGAGGGCAGGGGTGAAGGTGGTAGTTATAGGTAGAGTATCAGGGTGGAGCTCCTGAGATGTGACTGATAGACACGGAGACTTACTGGGGTGACCAGGAAAGTAGGAAGAAAACCAAGAGAAAGTAAAATATAAACAAGTTGGCTCAAGTATTTAAAAGTCATGGGCTGCTGTTAGAATGCTGTGGTGATTTGGTCCTTGTGACCAGTAGCTAAGAAAGGAGGTCTTGTCCTGGGTGTGTGTGGGTGTGCGTGGGTGTGGGTCTTTGTGCCCATGTGGGAAGGTGAGATATCCAATACCTGCTTTGCCCAGTGTGAGGAGGCCCCAAGGATGGAGCGACACAAAGCCAAATGGTTTTTTGTAAAACTCTGGAAGATCTGACAGGTGAATCTGCATGGCCAGAGTCCACCCAGATGAATAGCCTAAGGCAAGAAGGATGGACCCAATCCAAGATGGGGCCTCCACAGTATAGGAGAAGAGATCAGAGCCATCATGTAATCACCAGAAAAAAACAAACAAACAAAAAAAACAGAAGAAAGCAGTCCTAGTTCCACCAATTTCTACTGAGAGGTAAATACATAAAATAAAGGAATACATAGAAATTGGCTAAAATATACATTTCAGGTGGTATTTATCTGCACCATTCTAAAAACAGAGTAAATCAGGGAGAGAAATCAGGGACACTGCCCCAAATTGCTCTGAGAAGGAGATGTTTGCACATTCTCTTAGTTTCTATCAAGGTTAGACATGTCGGAAATCCTGAGCCCAAGCACTAAATCCTAAAGAAACTCACTGCTGAGCCAACAGACAGAATGTGAATTCAAAAGCATGCTTTGGGTCCAGAAAGATAAAGGATGGAGGCTTTGTCGGAAGAAACTATCACCTCAAGGGTTCAAGGTCTATTGAAAAGGAGATCATGGAGCACCTGGGTGACTCAGTCATTAAGCATCTGCCTTCAGCTCAGGTCATGATCCCAGGGTCCTGGGATCGAGCCCTACATCAGGGTTCCTGCTTGGTGGGAAGCCTGCTTCTTCCTCTCCCACTCCCCCTGCCTGGGTTCCTTCTCTCACTGTGTCTTTCTCTGTCAACTAAATAAATAAAATCTTTAAAAAAAAAAAAAGGAAAAGAGATCAAACAATAGGGAGCACAAAAGGGACTGCCTTGTTCTTTGAGTTGGGTTCTTTGTCTTATTCTTTGAGTGTTTGAGTCCCTACTTGTGACATTTCTGTACGGTGGATGGTATACAGCCCTGTTATCCCTTCTACCACACAACAGCTTCCTTCAGCACCTAAATGAGTTTTATGTGCTCTCATGGGGGAAGAAGTAGAGATACCACAGAGTTGGGGGAATTTAGGTCATTGGAATACAGACTTTAATGGGTGGAATCCCCCACCCATGCTTTTACTCTTAAGAACCTAGGACAGCTCATTCCACCCATCAGGCCCTTACACAAGAAATCTAGGGCCCCCTCAAAAGTATTTGAGAACTGAAAAAGATATTGACCCAAAAGAAAGCTATAAAATTAAAATTAATAAATATTTAATTTGCAGAACATGACATGACCACTTCCTTCATTGCTTAATTTAGTATTAATAAAAATTATACTGCACTTGAGTATAATGTATGCATATTTTTCTTTACAAGAATTCCTATGTAAACACAAGAGCTTCCAGGAAACCATTGCTTATCATGATTTAAATAACACATAGCAAAATAACTTCAAAAGCAACAATACAATTTTAAAGTTTATAGTGAATGGGAGGAGGGAGGGAAGTCGGGAGGGAGGGATGGCGGGAAGGAGGGAGGGAGGGAGGAAGGAAAGAAGGAAGGAAGGAAGACCCTCTGATGTGGGTACTTTTTTCTTTAAGATTTATGTATTTATCTGGAGAAAGAGATAGAGAGAGCATGCAGGACAGCAGGGTTAGGGTCAGAGGGAGAAGGCTAGAGAGAATCTCAAGGAGACTCCCCGCTGAGCACAGAGCCCAACACAGGGCTTGATCTCATGACCCTGAGACCATGACTTGAGCCAAAACCAAGAATCAGATGTTTATCCAACTGCACCACCAAGGTGCTCCGGAGATGTGAGTACATTTTAATATGTGTGATGTAGACTGGGATTGGAACCTCCAAAAGTAAATCTAGGGGCTAAGAAGGTATTACCATAGCCTTGACCTGAGGTCACATGGTGGATGGCAAGGGGACAAGCAGCCATTTTGGCTGCATAGTTGGGAAGCCAAGATACATAAAGACAAAACAAGAGTTACATTATAAGCTTTAGAGAACAGCTTTCCAGTACAGGCTCCAGTGCCCTGGTCTAGGAAAGTGTCTTCACTGCCGAGTCCTGCATTCTAGCTCTGCCCAGCCCTCCACGCTCACCTCTACCCTCCTCTTCTTTCTATAACATGGCATCATTCATTTACTTCAGTAGCTCCTTTCTGGAACAGATTCTCACATAGCCATCCTTTCCAGAATGCTACAGTGACAGAGTTCTCAAAGGCTTTGATTGATGGGACTGGAAACACTCTTTCTTTTTGGAAATATTTATATTTGATCCCTTTTGGACAGACTGTGCATGGCTAGAGCTTATCACATTGCTGGAAATCATGGGCCGGCTCTAAGAGGCAGCAGCCCCAAGTTGGCCTCAGCCTGGGAAAGTAAAGATTAATATCCATTTGCGCTTTGTCACCCTCCAGCCCTGATAACTGTAAATAACATTTGGAAAAGATTGGGGTTCATCTTGCTCTATTATATGGTGGCTGTGATTCTGCTTGTTATGTCTTTGAGAGAGATTTATCTTCCTCTGCAGTGACACAAATTACAGTCCTCGCCTGACACTCGGGAACATACACATAGTCTGCGGACTGTAACAGTGATGAATTTATGTTTAGATCATCATATTTTTCACCTGAGCTGAGCCTAACCTCTTGCTCCAGTTTAGAGATGTATGAATGTAAATTTTTTGAAAAATCTCTTTGGTTTTGCTTGCATTCTAATAAGACCCTCTTTTCCACTGGCTGGGGACAGGGCAATGAGAAGCTGTTGCAGATCATGAGAAGGTCAAAATGGAGATAAAAACATTTCTCACTTGTTTTCTTACCTGTTATTCTTTTTGCGTAAATGGTGTCGTAAGTAAGACATCAGTACAGAGTTGCCTTGTTCCAGCAGTCAGCATCCTTATTAAGGGGGAGAGAGCCTTGGCAGTTTGAGCTTTCAAAATCTAAGAACCAAGAGGAGTCTACTAATCTCTGCCTGGGTCTTTTTTTTTTTTTTTTCTTTTTTTTTTTTTACCTTAAATTTATTTTATTTTTTTCAGTGTTCCAAGATTCATTGCCCATGCCCCACACCCAGTGCTCCATGCAATAGGTGCCTTCAGTATTTGAAGTATGTGTGTTTATTTGTGGACAAATATTTGTGTCTGTGTGTACATATACACACTAGTCCCAGGAGTGGGGCAGGCAGCTGAACCCAGGCTTTTTCGGGGTGCCCTTTCCTGCAGCGATTTTCTCTGCAACAGGGTCCAGAGATCCAAGAAGTTCTTTGGGAAGTTCTGCATGAAAATGGTATATTTCTTTAAATTGTGTTATTTTCTTTCAAGTGTGGGAGCGGTATGAAATGAAAAAAAAAGAAACAAAAAAGGAAAGAAGAAAGACAGAAAGAGAGAAAGAAAGAAAGAAAGAAAGAAAGAAAGAAAGAAGGAAGGAAGGAAGGAAGGAAGGAAGGAAGGAAGGAAGGAAGGAAGGAAAGGGAAAGGAAAGGAAAGGAAAAAAAGAAAAGAAAAGAAAGGAAAAGAAAAGAAAAAGAAAATCTCATCTTTCCTGTCTGGAATGATCTCTCAGATTTTATTTGACTTGATTGCCTTTTTTTCCCCCATTCATATAAAGAACCCAAGGGTCTTGGCTTGAGAAATATATTTTAATATTTCAGATGCAAGTATTCCCATTTAAATGGATCACTTAGAAAGGAAACAGCAGTATTTTAGACCCCAAACTTTTCCTTTTTTAAGTATTTGTCCTAGATTCTCACTCTTGAGATAGAAAATGAAATAATGCTCCCACCTGGCCCAGCAGTGGGGAGGGTGAATTTCCCCCAGCATTCTCCCTGAGTGAGAACACCACTGGCTCTCTACCTGATAGGTAAGGCGCTCTACGCTCACCTTAACTGATGCCCTCACAGTGTCCTTGCTCCCCCACAGATTGTGCCTTGTTTTCAAATGCCTCTCAAGGGCTGAGATGACAAATTTGCTTGTGCTAATGTGCTGAGGCGATAGGTATTTTCGCTGAAGGCTCCTGGAAGCAACTCAGCGCCCACCCCCAGAGGCCAGAGCTTGCCGGGACTTTGGGGGGCGGGATTTCCGGGGGGGGGGGTGCGAGTCCAGGCGAGAGTGGAAGGAAGCACGCTGGTGTCAGTGACACCCCTCGTCTCACCCAACAAAGAACATGCCATCTCTTCTCTGCCTTCTTTCTCTAATTTTTAGATGTAGAATTCCGAGTCGCTCAAAACAATAGAAATTTCACAAGCGTTATCAAGAGTGACATTAATTTGCTAATTTAAAACCCAGATGAAGCGGAATGACAATGAAGTTTCACTACATACCAGTACTTTGTCATATATAGTGGGTTATTAATACCAACCCGGAGCCTTTGCCAAAACCATGCTCTGCCACGTTCCACTTTCTCATAAACATCTTATCTCATCCAGCCTAGCATAACTCCTAATACTTTATATAACCATGAAATTCAACACTCCACCTTCATTGGGTAGTTCTTTGTCAAAGCCCGATCTCTCTCAAACTCCCTTCACATGACAACAACATTAATTTGCTATTTTATGCACAGACACAGACAGACTTCTTCACAAGTTTACTTCTTGGTAACTTCCAAGCGCTCTGGTTGACAGCATCCTCAATTAGCAGAGTCATTTCCATATCCTGGACATATACATTGATCAGAAAAGATGACAATTTATTTTTAGACAGACGCAGACTGCATCTTTTAAATATATTTCCCATTTGGCAAAAATGGTGTTGTAGCTAATGTATGTACAATATTTCCAAAAACATTGGTACTTTCCCATAAATATCTTCCATATTTTTTTTTCAGTGAGTAATAAAAAAGGTTGAGGTGGGATGTGTTTTATCCCACCACATTATATCATTCCTATTTTTCCTCTTTGTTGGATGGCAGTCAGGGGCCCTGATGCCAAGCTTTGGAAGCAACAGCATCTGGTTCCTTGGCAGGTCCCGCGCGCAGACTTGTTGCCAGCCCCTAAGCTGTGTCTGGGTCTGTTGCATGATTTGGCTACAGATGGACTCTCTGGGTTGCCTCGTGCTTCTGGAAGCCAGTCCTGGCTTTCCTTTGATTCTGAGGACTTTACTCATTTTTATTCATTTGGGAAGAAGGGCCCATCCAAATGCTTTATGAAACCAACACTGGAGAACATTAATGGATCAAATTTTGCCTTTGAAAAGGCAAGAGGTCAGTGGCATCTCTGGACAAGGGCGTGGCTTCCCCATGCGTGTCCGTGTGTCTTTCCGGAACTTCTGTCCGAAAGAGCTGGGAGAGGGGCCCGTTACGTGCTGCCCCTCTCCTCCTCCCAGGATGAGACTGTGGTTACCTGGAAGGATGGAAACACAGGGGGGCTCCGACTTCCTCAGATCGGTGACACCTCCCCTGCCTTTTGTCTTCTCAGTGAATCAGACAGACCCTGAGGGAGTGAACACACAAGATGAGGCCCCCTCGTCTTCTCGCCTCTTCCATGGGATTGGACCCTGGCTGCTTCCACAGAAGGGCGAACAGCAAGTCTCGGTTCAGTCTGATCACGTCGTCCGTGCTCCCTGAGCCCGTGGCCCTTAGGGAAAAGCAATCCGATTTTCTCAGCTTTGTGAAACACTGTCACTGTGGATTTTTTTCTTTTTATTACTCAGATCCGCTAAAAAAAACCCTATGCCCTACACACACACACACACACACACACACACACACACACACACACACTCACCTTAATGAGAATGTCGTTTATTTTTGTTTTAAGGACTATTATGTTTAAGCTTAATGTTATTTTTTGAGTGCGTTCACTCTCTCATCAAGTCATGTCTTAGCAGCTCTGTATAGAGCACCTAGCGTTTGCCCAAGAGGAAGTCCTGCTCTCATGGGGTATACCTGCCCCTGGGGGACGATGGCAAGGAAATATTAGATCAATCAACAAGATTTCAGATCGCGCTAGCGCTATGGCATAACACAAACCTGAGTCATTTGGTGAAGAGGGTTGGAGGGTGAGAGGGGAGCTACTTAAGATTGGCTAGTGTGGGTTATTCACAGAAGTAGCATCTCATCTAAGACCCCAGCGATGAAAAGAAGCCTGCTGATGTGGGAGAGCAGCGCCCCTGGAAGAGGAAACAGCAGAGGGAGAGGCGCTACCATGGGGATAATCTGGGCAGCTCTGAGGAGCAGGAAGACACAGGGTGTTGTGGCATGGAGTAGAGAGAAGAGGGCTGGGAGCCTCTATCGGAAAAGTAAGCAGGAGTCCCCGTCACTGTGGGTCCTGGTGAACGCTTGGAGTTTATTCTAAGCACAGGGAACCGGCTGGTTGTTTTCAGTAGGGGAATGGCAGGATCTAATTTATATGTTTAAGAAAAGTCACTCTGGCTACTCCATGAAAGAATAAGTCAGGCAGTGAGCCAGCGGAAGGTTGTGGGAACAGACGGTCTCAGATCATAATGCCAACAATACCTACATTTATTGTGGGCTTGCTGTGTTTTAGGGACTGGACATACTTTGTATTAGAGGATCCTCGCAAGAACTCCTGACTTAGGGGTTATCTTCCCCATTTAATAGGTGAAAAAACCGTAGGATTTCAAGCCATGAGGGTCTATTTCACGTAGGCCTACTGCTTCCTCATGCTATGAAACTGAACCAGAGCAGAAAACCATTGCTTTATTTTTTTTTCCCCTGTGTGCCTTCAAATAAAACACAAAATTAAAAAGGATATGTTCTGATATCAAAGCTTTACGTTGTTCTGAAAAAACGTGAAGAAAGCACAGAGCAGCTAATCAAGGCTTAGAATATCTTTTCATGCCGTGTAGGAATTATCAATGAAATGTTTCTAATGCAGGAAAACTGGGTTTCCCTAGAAGACCTCACACAGGCTTTCCCTTCACCGCTAAATTCCCAAGGCTCCTTGAAGACCTCTGAGCATGTCCATGGGGCTTGGGAAATAATTCTTTTCCTGGAATCTGCCAGGTGGTAGATTTCACGTCTCTTTCAGCCATCTACTTGAGTTGCAAGCTTCTAGAGATATTGACAAAATTGTTTTAAAAATGGAGAAGGAGGAAGGGGCTTTGTCAGCAAATATGGGCATGGCAGCCCTTAGAGACGGCAGGTTCCGGAGCACCATAATAACACAGATATTGCAGTAGAGAGTCCCTTGAATTATTTGGCTTCCTGGGGAATATAAAAGTTATACTTAAATGATCTGTAATCTATTAGTTGTAAAGTAGTATTATGTCTAAACAAATGTATATACCTTAATTTGAAAATACTTCACCGTTAAAAACAAAAATGCTAACCATCACCTGAGCTTTCAGCGAGTTGCAATCTTTTTGTCGCTGGAGGGTTTTGCCCCCTTGGTGGTGGCTGCTGACTGGTCAGGGTGGTGGACATGGAAATCTGGGGTGGCCATCGTACTTTCTCAAAATAAGACAACACTGAAGTTTATTCCGTTGATGGACTCTTCCTTTCTGGAGGGTTTCTCTGAAGCAGGCAACGCTGTTTGATAGCATTTCACCCACAAGAGAACTTCTTTCAGATTTGGGGTCAGTCCTCTCAAACCCTACCACTGCCTTATCAATGCAATGTATGGGATATTCTCAATCCTTCATTGTTCTTTCAATCGTCTTTCTTCACAACATCCTCACCAGGAGTAGATTTCATTTCAAAAAACCACCTTTTTTGCTCATCGGTTGAAGTTTCATCATGAGGTCGCAACATTCCAGTCCCATCTTCAGGCTCTACTCCTGATTTTAGTTCTCCTGCTCTTTCTACCCCATTTGCCATGACTCTCTCCCCAGAAATCTTGAATCATCGATTTGGAGAAAATGCAGTATTTGCGAAATGTGATAAAACGAGGCATGCCTGTATTTACTCTGGTCTACGGTTGTACATGTGATAAAACCCACGACAAGGCTGCCAGAGCATCGCCACCACAGAGACATGCCTGACTAATGGGGCATTTGCAGCCCCTCCTTACTGCACCGTGCAGGGGACTTCTCTACCACATTCCAGATCGACTTCCATCCCCTTGCACGGAAGAACACTGTTTTTAGATCACCGCCACTTCATTAACTTCCCCAGACCTTTCTTTTTTCCTTTTATAAATCATTACAAATCATTACTTTTATATTGGTTCCCACTTCTGCTACCTTATCACTTTCTATAATGACAGGAGTTTGTTTTTGTGAACTTATATCAACATCATCAGACCCTCTCAGTTAGTCTGCATAAGTCAAGTCTGGGGCACCTGGGTGGCTCAGTCAGTTAAGTGTCCGACTCTTGATCTCAGTTTAGGTCTTGTTCTTGGGTCTGTGAGTTCAAGCCCCATGTTGGGCTCCTACTTAAAAAAAAATAAGTCAAATTTAATTAATGTCAACTCTAATTTTTATTCCTATTGAGCAAGCAGATGCTCTACTAAGATGTTGTATTCATTTGGACTCGATCAAGTCCTATGACCCAAACAATCAGAAATTTCTTTTCTTTTTTTTTTTTTTTGTCGAATATTTGACTGAATTGACTGATCATTGGCTTGAATTATATGTTAATTTAATTACGAAACTAGAACCAGCTGTGTGGTCATACTCATTCACAATACTGAAATCACTTTCATTTGAAACCTCCTTTTTTTACTAATACATTTGGACAAAATATTTTCCTCTCTATGAAAGCTCTGTCTACTCCACCTAAGAGCAGATACTTCCACAAAATTCTGCAACTTGCTTTATGTTAGTAGAAAATATTATGTCAGTTTCAAGTACTATGCAATCTTCACTACAACCACCTTACTACTGAAATGTACCTGTTTTCACAGCCTTATCATAGCCAGTGAGATCCAGGCATCAGGACCTTGAGTTTCTTCATTCAGGCATGAGCTGTGACTCTAATAAAAATACCTCCAAAACCAAAAGAGGGGATGGTCCTGAAGACCAAGAGGATTCTCATTAAATGACTTAGAACCTTTCTAGAACATTCAACTTTCTGGATCTCAAAACCAACAGGTTTTGGGTTTCTTATACAGAATTCTCTGAAAACATGATATTTGATTTAGGGTGATTAGGAGAGGGGTCTGGTCAGAAAGGTGGCTGTCAGAGACCCCAAACACCAGTGGGCATTTCCCTTCGTATCAGGCAGCCTTGTGCACAGTTTACAATAATAAATCTTTCAGAGCCATTGGATCTCTTGGCTATAACACCTCCCTGGTGTGGTGGCAGGATTGTGCTGCAGCCCAGCCAACACAAACACAGTAGGGTCCATGGAATGTGGGGAGGGTTTGGGGCTCCCAGGCAAAGGCCCCTTCGAGAGACTGGTGCAGAAGTTTGGAAGACGTCCTAGCTATCTTGCTGAAATGGTCTTAGTAAATGTTAAGTTCCCTCTCCTCTTTTCCCACCTGGAAGCTCCCATCAATTTCCTGTCTTCATTGACATCTGGTACTGTGCTGAGCACCTTGCTTTCCTCAAAGTTCTCATGGAGCAAGCTGTTTTCCTTCTACATTCTACATATTACAAGACCGGGATGTGTGATGGGTGTCTGTGCTCCCTTTGCTGTTTCTCTTTCCCTCTTCAAAACCCTTTTTTGGAATAAAAAGCATCAGACTTCACAATGCATTTCTTGAGCCTGATGACCTCACAGTTTCTGGGAGACGACTTTGGCACCTGGCTACCGACCCATCTCCCACTTCATCATTCATGATGACTTCATCCTCCATGCTGATGATCCAGCCAACATCCTGGTCTCTTACTTCCTCAATCTCTTTTGCTCCAAAGATCTTTTCCTCTAGAGCTCAGCAACACATTCCCATGGTTTACCCTAGACCTTGTACTAGAAATAACCACACAACTTCTAAGATCTCAAGTTTAGACGTCTGACTTTTTGACCACTGCCTCCTATCTTTCCTGGTCATATTCTAGCATCCCTCCCTCCCTCCAATAGAACCGTGCACTGGCATGATTGACAATCCGTTGGACCACCTCTGCTTTTTCACTATTCACGCTCCACTATCCAACACACACACACATATTCTAACTTCCTTTCTTAGCTTTAGGTTCCTGACCTGGCACCATAAACATTCCTATGCAAGTGCCCCTATAACAACCGTGCTTCTCTCTTCTTCAATCATACATGCTTATTAAAAGTTCTATACCTGTCCAGTCACTCTTTGCAGGGACTCACAAGCTCAAAGTTGTTGAGCTGAAATCACTTTGTGTCCCTCAAAATGGAAGTACCCCTGCTTCTTTCAAAGGCCGACTTATCCATTTATGGTGAATCTCAGCCTCTGTGATCTTCTCAAGGACTCTGCTTCTGCTATTACTTGCTCTCCCTCCATCTTCCTTAATTTCTCTCTAGGTCTTGTCTTCAAGACCTTTCCATCAGAAAACAAACAAGAACCAATGACATCCAAATTATAAACAATCTCTTGACCTCTGGCCCTATTCGTGGCCCTGCCTCCCTTCTGGGCTTCCCTTCACTGGGGAATCTTTGAAATAATTGTTACCACTCATCATTTCCATTCCTTCATCTCACACCACACCGGAAGCCAGTCCACTCATGCTACTGTCCCCTCCTGTCCCCTCCATTGCACTTTGACCAAGACTAATGACACCAAAGACAAGAATCGGTTCTCTGCCCTCCTGCTAGGCTCTCAGCAACATCTGGAATGGGTCGCCACCCCTCCTTTTGGGAAGACATTCTTCCCTGGGCTTCCAGGACGCCATATTTGCCTTGGCCTACTATCGGAAAGGCTCTGTGCTAAGCTCCTCTGATGACTCCTTCTCTTCATTTTTCTCTTGGCATTGGTGTGCCCCAGGACTCTGTTTTTGACTTTCTAGTTTATCTATGTTCTGTGAAGGTAAGATGACCCTGTTCAGTCTCACAGATTTAAGACCTGACTTTGTGCCATTGACCATCACATTATTCATCCAGCTTTGACCTTCCTTTGAGCTCTAGATTCAAATATTCATCTGCCCACTCAACATCCTTAGTCAGATGACTCACAGGAATCTTACAACCAACAGAGTCAACACTGAACTCCTGACTTTTTTACTCCCCTCAGATCACTTCTTCCCCATCAACTGAGCTCTCCCCCTTTCAACATATGGCATCACCATCTACCCAGTGGCTCAGAATAGACACCCCGGAGTCATTGCTTCTTCTCCTCCTCCAACTCTACATCCAATCCATGAGCTAAATCTCATGGTGCTACTTCTAAAATACATCTTCAGACTGACAGCATCTCACCATCTCAGTAGTTACCGTCATGGCCCAAGGTCCCATCGTCTCCCATCTGAACTCCCTCCTTTCTTACTCCCCATTCCCTATCTTGTGCAAGGCAGACACAGTAATTTCCCTAAAGCACAAATCAGATCTATGTCACCACCTGCTAAAGTAAAGCTCTCTTGTGCCTTTCAATTCTGTTTCAAATGAAATTAAAATTGGCCACTATGACCTGGGTCCACATCTCACTCTGATGCACCCAGCGCCACCCCCAAGGCCCTTTCCCTGGTGTGGTCTGTACCTTGGCCTTGCTGTCCTTAGGGCCAACTCGCTCTCATCCTGAGGCCATTGCACATGTTATCCTCACAGTTTGTGGACATTCTTCCCCGGGATCTTTGAGGCTGTGTGCCAGCCTTCCTCTCGTTCAGCCCTGGGCTCAAAGGGTCCCCCCTCCGACGAGCCTTCCTTGTGCCCTCACTCCAGCAGCAGCCTACCTTCCAACACCAGTTCTCAAGCCCTCTCTCATACAAGCTCTATCTTACATCAGGGTACTTGAAAGTACCTGAAATGATCTAATTTGTTTGCTTTTATTTTACTCCCTATTGTCCTCAACCAGACCGTAAGATATATGACAGACCAAAAGCTAAGGTTATGTGTCTTCCTGCCCATCACAGGAAAATGTTGTAAGTTTTAATGAAATGAGCATCTCTCTCTAATGTGCTCATTCTCGTCAGCAGTGCTCGCCCCCATGACAACATCAAAAAAAATCCACCTAGGCTGCTGCCCTATGATGCTCGGGGAGAAATGTAGATGACCTTAGACACATCTATAGATATATAATTGCTGTCTTGTATGTCATGATGACTAGTTGGCAAGAACAGGTGTTTGAAGAGTAATGGCCACCTCTTTGAGAGACTTTAGAATAGGGCCTAGGGTTAGTCAATCACATGAGACTACTTAGAGTATAAAGTTAGGACAAGTCTGTTCCTGTGAACCCTTAGAAGTTTGGTTTGCTCACTCTCCATAGCGTAGCTTTTGTTCAGGCTGATGCTAAATCAGATCAATACCCCCTGAAGACATAAGAACTTCTGATATGTTTTGGGGTTGCTCCAGGCCTGCTTGTCTAGGATGTGGGAGGGCTGGGGGGAGCTCTGACATGGAACTCCCTTAGGCAGGAGACAACCCTTCTATGCCCAGTGAAGCCTATGGATGGTGCTGGGTCACTAATCCCCAGGAACCATCCCAGGGGCAAGACCAGTATGGAGATGGATAGGAACACCTCCAGCAAGGCCTAAGAATATAAAGAGAGACACACTAAAGACACAAGGGTAATAGCAAAGGCATCTCAAGAATCCCTTTGCACTGAGAGTACACACAGGAGGAAATCCTATTGAGCAGGGGAAGTGAGTCAGAGCTTGCTTACAGCACCGGAGAAGGACAATCATATTTATAAAGGGCTTAGTTCATATCCTTGGGCTTTAAATTCTCAGATTTCTTCGTGTTCCATGGCTGAATCCTAGGAAAGGTGTCTTAGGGAGGGCCTTTAGGAGAATCTGTCTGGGGAGGGTCTGCGGCCATGCTTGGAAGGACGACACTCCGAACAGCACCAGGAGGGGGCCCCTCGAAGGCACTTCTGGTGTACCCAGGGCCCTTCCTCAGAGTTAGAAGCTGCTCAAGAACAGGGCTTTATCCCATCTTTTAGAATTCTGTATGACACTCACGCTAGAAATGGTACATTTAGGGGGTTGATCTGTAGTTTACCTCATACTTAAAATCCCTCAAGCCACCTGCAATAAATGCTGGAAATAAATTGTGGGAAATCACTTAAACAATCTTGCAAACATTCATCTAATGCTTGAGCAAAGATGAGGGAGAGGCTGCCAGGAAACTGTGTAGTTTACCTGGGAAGCCCGAGGGAGGTGTGGGAGACAGGCAGGTGGAGATGCCCATCTGGGTTTACCCCCGGCTCTATTGGTTCCTTTCCCTTTTCTCAGAATATCTTATCCAAGCCAAACCCAAACTGCCCCTTGGAAACTGAGGAAGAACCCTTTTCCATTTTCACAAAGTAACCAACGAAAATGCCTCCGCGAACACTGGAGAGTTCTACTTAAAGGAAAAACCCTGAATATCCCATTTCCTCCTGGCCATGGATGGTCCTATTGTGACTCCTTCTACCATTTGGTATGAAATTCTCGTGTGAACCACTGGTGGCCTTGAGGGAGAGAGGGATCCTGAGGCCGCCACTCATCTCTTTTTGAGGAAACAGTAAACTTGCTATAAAAGTAAGTGAACAAACCAACATGTGCCTGGGCAAACAGTGCCTGATGGGCCGTAGATAAGAAGTGGCAAGACACCGCTCTGCCTGATGTCACCATGGCTTTCCGAGGGTCCTCCCACGCCCATTGCCCACAGCCTCCTGCTAGAATGCCAGGTGTTTCCCACGTAATGTCAAGGGATGACAAGAAGCTACTTATGGATACAGGCTCTCACCGTACGATAGCACCTTGAAAGATTATTTCGGGTAGGATTTAGCAAAATTTATCTGATATTTATTCGATGATCACTAGCCCATTCTCCATGGGTCAGCCCCAGGGAATCCCGGGAGGATCCAGCGGGGAAAGGGCCCAGGGCCTGTCCTGGAGGAGCTCATCATGGCCAGTGAGAAACATAGACTGGCAAATCCATGAGTTTGAGGGCTGAGTGGGCCATTAGGGTGAGGGTCAAAATGCTTAAGCTGAGGGTTCCAGAGGAAATACAAGTCAGAAATACAAGAGGAGGGGGAGAAAACGTACCTGCAGGCCAGGAAGAGCTGGCATTGGGGCTTGGTGGTGTAAGGGGGCAAGGCCCCCCAGGACTGGCTGGATGGGAGGGTGGTTGTGGACACCTCCCAAGCCAGGTAGGTGAGGATCAAGCCACAAAGATCCTTCTAGGCTATACTAAGGGTGCCCATATTTACTCTGAAAGCTGTGGGAACCTGGTCTGATCAGGCTTAGAATTTAGAAAATTCTCCTGGTGGTCACAGAGGCACAGAATAGAGAAGAGGGACTCTTGAGGTTTAGGATGAGAATGGAGGTGTGGGACTGAAAGGTACTCCTTAAATGGAATGGACCAGACGGGATCCCCCACTGCATGCTGGGAACCGTGCTCAGGTCTCTGACTACACAACCCCACTCAGCTTCTAGCTGCAACGTTCAACGGATACTTTTCAAAGGAGTTTAAACTTTTTGAGTTTCCAAGGGAAACATTTCAAAGTTTCCAAGGTAGACTCAAATATCTTAATTCGACACGTTTATTCTAGGCTTCCCTTTGACTTTGAATCAAGAGGCAGAGAGCTGGAAGCACCCGAGAGGAATCTGGATTGCAGAGTTGAGTTATGACGGCTTGATATTCTCAGGGTATATTACAATTCCCTCTTAAATGGGGTGTGACTTTGAATGCACAAAGGATGACACTCCCACGAATAGAGATTCTGCGCCCATGCAAGCGAGATATATAAATATGAATGTCAAGGCACTCCTATGCATGAAAGGCGTTTAGAATGCGAGAGAGTTCCAAAGTGCACCGGGCCTCCCTGAAGCACAATGAAATGATAATGTAGACAACCAGCAGCAGGGACCACCCACCAGCGGTTTCATTGCTGTAACTAGGAATGAAGGGTCCCCCTGGAACTATTGACACTGGATGGCATTGTCATTTCTAGCACATGCTAACGCTGTGGTTGTAACAGGAATTGTCTCTGTTAGTCTGGAGCCAGACTATTTATGGACAGCCCTGCTCCCACCGCATTCTTCCCCCGCAGCCATAGGTAAGAGAAAGTGGGAAACGGGTGCTTGGTTACCACGTTTTTCCCTATTCCCTGTCCATGCTTAATTAGCCAAGGAAGAAATATGCTTCAGGGGCCCCTTTTTGGAAGCCCCTGAGTTTTTCAGCACGGGGCCCTCTACCTTCCTGCTTATTTCTGTGTCTTCTGGCAGATCCTGCATCACGCACCTCCCTTCTCAGGCCACCCACAAAGCTCCAGGTCACAGGACCGTCCTGAACCCTCAGGCCAGGCTCCTTCTCCAACCCCAAGAGAAGACGGATCATTGCTTTAGTGTGTGGAATGCGAACACCAGCCAATAGCGACTTCATGACCCTGCTTAGAAACACACACCTGCGAGCTCACATGCATGCGGGAGTGAGCATCTGTGCGCGTGCGCCAGCCCGCCCAGCTCCCGCCCAGCGCCCGCCCAGTGCCCGCCCTGCACCCGCCCTGCACCTGCCCAGCGCTGGCCTACCGACTCCCTCCATCATGAGCGCAGGAAAATGATTCTTATCTCTGTTCCTCAGTGCATGAGTGTCCTAGCTGGTGGGGATGCCAGGCCATTTTTTTTTAAGGCGTTGCTACTGGTTTCTCAACTCAGTGGTCGGGACAAATCGGCAGGAAGGCAGACAGTGGTGGGAAGGAAGCGGTCAGTTGGGGTTTAGCAGTCTTGGGGGCAGGCCAAGGAAAAGGACTCTGGGGTCAAGACAGCTTATGCATTTTCTTCTCTAAGAAGTGTGGATTCTCTCATTCCAAGTGCTCCATTCAGCTGCACATCTGGCTATTTTATTTTACTTGTTTCTCCCTAGGTGACTTCCAGAGTAAGGGATTCATTCATTTCAGGCGTCACTTCTGTGCCAGGCGCGAGTGAGTGAGGTCTGCCGGCGTGGCTCCTTCACAGCCCCTGTGAGGCTGGCAGGCTGAGAGGAAGCCTCGAGGACCGAGAAAGCTTGCAAAGACAGACAGCTGCCTGACAAGAACAGAGGGCAGAAATGTGATGGGGTCAAGAAAACTTAGGAATCATGGCTCGGCAGGTTAGTGGCTTCACTGGGACCCAGAGATGTTGCATGAGGGACAAAGACAACAGGGAAAGGCACAGGGAAACCTGAAGCTTGCCCCTGAGCCACCCCAGGTGCCCCAACTAATAATTCTTGATATAAATTTTATGATGCTCTCTGGTTGTTTTTTGTTTGTTTGTTTGTTTTTTTACTAGCTTTTGAAGTTTAAGTTCTTACAGAACTGAGTTAATAGGCTCTTACATCACCCAAGGCCTCTGAATACTTTGAGTTAGATGAAAAGTTTCTCAGAAAACCTGCAGTATTGTAAACAGATACCTTTGTTTCCAGTTAGATCTAAGCCGTTGATCCTCAAAAAGCAACCAAAGGGGGGGGCGCCTGGGTGGCTCAGTTGGTTAAGCGACTTCCTTCGGCTCAGGTCATGATCCCGGAGACCTGGAATCGAGCCTCACATGGGGCTCCCTGCTCGGCGGGAAGCCTGCTTCTCCCTCTCTCACTCCCCCTGCTTGTGTTCCCTCTCTTGCTGTGTTTCTCTCTGTCAAATAAATAAATAAAATCTTAAAAAAAAAAAAAAAAAAAAGCAACCAAAGGGGTGCCTGGGTGGCTCACAATTGAGTGTCCAACTCTTGATTTTGGATCAGGTCATGATCTCAAGGTCATGAGAGCCACACTTAGCACTGTTGGAGAGTCTCCCTCTTCCTCAGCTGCTCTCCTGGCTCACAGTCTTTCTCAATAAATAAATAAAAATCTTTTTTTTTAAAAAGCACCCAGACATAACATTATTATTCCCAAGAGTCAAAAGACAGAAAATACCCAAGTGTCCATCGACAGATGATGGATAAATAAAATGTGGTGTAGCTATACAAGGGAATATTATTTAGCCAGTAAAAAAGAATGGAATTCTGGTACATGCCACAACTTGCATGAACCTTGAAAACAGTACACTAAGTAAAATAAGCACATCATAAAGAGACAAGTATTGTGGAATCCCACTGATAGGAGATACCTAGAACAGATGAATTTATAGGGATAGAAAGAATAGAGATTACTAGGACTGGGGGTTGGGGGGAGTGATTGCTTCATGGTTGTTGAGTCTGTTTCAGATGATGAAAACGTTCTAGAAATAGTAGTGAGAGCCACACATTATGACATTCCTTGATGCTACACTTAAAAGTGGTAAAATTGGCAAATTTTATGTTATGTATGGTCTGCCACAGTTAAAAAGAAATGAACTGACACATTAGCCAAGAGAGTATTGCTTTGCTCTCACTAATTGGGATCTGTTCTTTGCATCTGTGAAGAACAAAAGTTCATTTTGTATCTCTGTGTTCTAATAAGACACCTTTAAGCTACTTCTCACAAATCAGGGTTCCCAGAGACCAAAAAAGGCATAGACATAGAGAAAAGGAAAGATGTTCCTGAAACATTCAGATTACTGTATATTGTGGCTGGGGGAAAAAGGGAGGATGGGAAGGTTTAAAATAAAGACAGTAAAAAAGATTAGAGTTGTAAAAGAATAAAGGACCCGCAGTGAGAAATCAGGGATAAAATATGAATAATATTAGAAGTCCCCTACATAGGACTAGAAGTTTCTTGCTCATACAATCTTTTCTTAATCCACTGGGGAGAGGTTGAATTATTTTTTTCCTTTTTCAAACTTTGATGCTTTAAAAAAATACCACAAAATCTATTTAAGATATTATTTAAGATATAATCTATTTAAGAAATTAACTTATCTTAAACATTTACTTGTAGTGATTCAGATCACATATGAAGGGCACCAAGCCCATTTCCCTCAAAAATGCATCATGGGTGCTCTCTAAACTTGGGAGACATTGCTACTGAACTGCTCAAAACCACCAGCTTGGTTGAACAAAATTGGAATTATTTAGACAAACAAGTCTTCAGGGGCACCTGGGTGGCTCAGTCGGTTAAGCATCTGCTTTCAGCTCAGGTCATGATCCCAGGGTCCTGGGTCGAGTCCTGTGTTGGTCTCCCTGCTCAATGGGAAGTCTGCTTCTCTCTCTGCCCTTCCTCTACTTGTTCTCTCTCTCTCTTTCCCTCAAATAAATAAATAAAATATTTAAAAAAGAAAAAAAAAGAGAAACAATTTTTCGGTCTGAAAAATAGGTCCCAAAGTACCGTTGGTGGTGCTGGCCTTGAAGATGGCATCCGGGAAGCGCGCAGGGTGGAGGACTAAGAAAATTGTCTGATGGGCTTTGAGGGCAGTAGTGAGCATTCTAACATCAGCCGTTTCCAGATCAAGGGACAGAGTTTGAGTGTTAACGTGAATAACATGGCAACAGCCGAGATGCAGAGTGGGCACCCATTGAGAGAGAACTCATAAAATTCAACCAAAGTCAAGGTTTCGATGGTGGATGTCATGTGCCTTGTTCCTACAAACCCCCACCATCCCACATAACCTAGGATTAGGGGCAACGAACAGGAGCCTATCCATGACATCCATTCATCCTGGAGATGCTGGCTTTGGAGAAAGATACAAGAATGCAGTTGGGTGAAATTACACCATGGGGAGGGTGAGGTTTCATGAGGCTAGACAACTAGTCTCTCTGTTTCAGTTGATGACTACCAATCTGAAGTTCGTGGGGTAGCTATTACCAGTGAAACGGGACCCTGTGGATGTGGAGAATATTCTAGTGGAGTTGGGTAGGAGGAGGCACAGCAGAGTTGCCTGTGTACCCTTTACAGACACACTCTGGTGGGAGTTTAGAGATGTCCCTTAGGCCAGCTGAGCTGAGAAAGGAATCCGGTGTGACGGGAAGTCCTTGTCCAAATGACTCACATGTAAAGATAATTTTTGGCTGGTGGTTGCAGCTGCTGCAGACAGAGCTCCGGGTGGCCCTCCCTGCTGGTCTGCTTTGCACAATGGGGAGTCCTTCTGTCCCTCCCCACCGTGGCCTGGGCCAGGCAGGCTGTTTGTTGCTAATGCTGTTGCCGCCGCTGCTGCTGCGGTTCCTCAGCTGTGCACAGCAAGGCCATGTGTCTGGGGTTGGGCACAGTGTGCCTTTGAGGTGGCTCTTTGACCCATTCGTTGCAGCTGTCCCACCTGTGCTGGCACGGGCAGCTGCTGGGCCCCTGAACACACCCTGCCCACAGAGCCCAGCATGGGCCGAGTGCCCCCCGGTCCCAAGCCCACACCGGGCTGTCTACGGTGACCGAGTTGTATGTCCAGCACTCAGGCCTGGTGTTTACCTTTCTCCCAGTTGTTCAGCACCGCCCGGGCCTGGGTCACGAGTCTGATGTCCATGTGGCCTGGTTAGTTGCCCACATTGGTCTTGCGACTCCAGAAATCTCAATTAGTCAGGAATCTCATACATGTGAGCCTCTGAGGGCAGGGGGGACGGGTCAAAGCATGGTTGAACTGATGGAAAGGTGTCTCTCCTACTGCAAAAACAATACAGAATTTGCTCTCCATGGGCTGGGAGGAGCCCCACTATTTCCTAGGAGGCACTCAGGCCCCACAGCCTCGCTGCTGACTTTCAGAATGGTGCCAGTCTTTAAAAGTAATAAATGCTGCCTCTTAGAAACTTTTTGATGTAAGTAAAATAAAATGTATAGTAATTTAAAATCTCATATGATTCGTATAAATCACTGGCTATGTGGGATATTTCATTGAAGAAGGTTGAAAAATGAATTTAGTTTTTGCCCAATCCAGAATAATGGGTATATAAAAACATAATAATTTATAATTAATTTATAATTAATTTATAAATTAGATGAAAATAATCTCTAAGGACTTTACATCCATTATAGACTTCAGGGACATATACTGTTCCTACCTGATTGTCTCAGGGATTAAGTATATTTAACTGAAAATATTTTTCCGGAGGGGGTGATAATATCAAGGTGACAAATATAGGTCATTACCAACTTTAGTCCCCGTCACAAAAAGATCAGCTATCCACAATCCACAGATAACACACAATTATGAAAATCCCAATACTAGAGAGTGAGGCTGAAGCACCCCATGGGCCACAGAGACCAAGAAGGACATCAGAATAGTAAGCCCAACAGCTACAGTTTGACCACATTGTCTCTCCCTGGGGCCAGCACAGCGCTGCACCAAGAGGGCCCTCTCGGGCCTACACTTTCTCTAGTGGGAAAAACAGAGCCCATGGTGGATACCCAGTTCCCCAAACATTGCAGGATGCTTCCTGGGAGGCCTACTTGTGTCCCACCTCATGGGGATCCCTGGGAGATCTGCAGGGCTCCGTTGCTGGGGATCCAATAGAGATGAGAAAGGGGAAGATCTGCAGAACTGGAGCTCGGAACTTACAGACCACGTTCCTACTGGCATGGTCCCCAAGCAGAGGTCCCACCCAGCAGCTCTGGTCATCTACAGAGCCAAGATAGTGACCCCATATGGCCAGGGAGCTTGATTGTCATTTCTGCCTGATTTGGGTCCCCAGCCAATGAGCTATACTGTTTCATGGAGACTGTTTCATGGCTCTGCCCAGGCTGGAAAGCAGATTCACAGCCCCACTGCTGAGTATAGCTTCCAGCCCCACTTGACCAGGAAGCTTTGCCAGAGAACCCAGGTAGCTGCAGCGCCTATCTTATAGACCCATTTAGGCAGGGAATAAAAGCAGAAGCCATGCACAAGTGTTAACAAGACCTCTGGTCTGGCCTCATATAACCAGGGTGCCTGAAAATTGACCAGAGAAGCCTTGGAGCCCAGCCTATGGTACTGCCCAGCCACAGAGCACAGCTTAGACCCCTTCCTGTTTCCTGGACACAAACTGTGGCCTCACCCAAGCAGGGAGCCCAGACAGTGATCACACTCAACTGTGGTCCTTAGCTCCACCCAACTGTGGGACACAGCTGGAGGCCCTTCTCAATCACAGAGTCCAGCCTGCAGCCCTGCCCAACTTTATGATACAGCCTGAGGCCCCTTCTAATCACAAAGCAAGGTCTGAGGACACATCTGACTGCTGAAGCCCTGCCCAGCCTGAATACAGAATCTAGCCAGTGGCACCAAGTGGTCTAGGAGCACATCCTGAGCTGCCACCCAACCAGCAGTGATTGCAGAGGCCAGCTCACAACCCTACTTTATCAGAGTTTAGCCAGTGGCACCACACTTCCCACAGACATAGACTGCAACCTCATTCAACTAGAGGGGATTGCAGAGTCCAGCTAGTGGCCCAGCATGACTGCAGAACACAGCCAACAGCCCTGCCCAGCCAGGCAGTCCACCCAGTGGCCCTGTTTGAATGTGGAGCCCAGTCAGCAGGCCCACACAACCACAGAGCCCAGCCAGTGGCACCCCTCCCCAAAAAACCCCAAGCTCAGATCACAAGCAGTGGCCTCGCTCAACTAAAGATGCAAGTGAAAAATCCAGTTGGCCCACAGAACCCACCCATTAACCCAAACTGAGCTGACTGTTGAGGGTCTTCCCATGCCAAAGTAAACATGCAAATTCTGGAAAAGAGGAGACCACTCACACAAATGTACAAATACCAATACAAGGAATTAACTCTTATGAAGAATCAGGTGAATGTGACTGCACCAAAAGAAGTGAATAAAGCTCCAATAACTGACCCTAAAGAAATGGAGATCTATGAAACATTTGACAAAGAATTCTGAATAATCCTTTTAAAGAAGTTCAGTAAACCTCAGGAACATAGACAGGCAATTAACAAAATTAGGAAAAGAAGGCATGAACAAAATGAGAATTTCAACAGGTAGTAGAAACCATGAAAAGAAAAGAAAAGAACTCTCAGAAATCCTAAATGTGAAGAATACAATGACTGAACTGAAGACTTAAATGGGGAGTGTCAACAGCAGGCTCAACTAAACAGAAGAAGGAATCAGTGAACTACAGGATAGGCCATTTGAAATTATCCATCCAGGCAGGGAAGTAACAAAGAAAAAAGAATGTAAAACAGTGAAAAAAGCCTATGGGACTTATAGGACATCATTGAAAGAACACATTATGGAAAGCCCAGAAGAAGAGAAAAAGGGACAGAAAGTCTAATTATAGGTGAAAATTTCCCAAACTTGGGGACAGAAATGCACTCCCAGATTCATGAAGCACAAAGGATTCCAAGTGGGTTGAACCTGAAAAGGCTTACACAGAGACATATTATAATTCAACTGTCAAAAGTTAAAGACAGCAGCTTGAAACCAGCAAGGGGAAAGCAACGCCACAAGCGAGGGGTGTCCCGATAAGACTATCAGTGGGTTTTGCGACAGCAATTTTGCAGGCAGAAAGTGGGATGGTATATTCAAAATATTGAAAGGTAACAAAAAAACCTTGCCAACCAAGAATACTCTACCAGGCAAAAGTGTCTTTCAGAAGCTAAGGAAAGATAAAGAGTTTCCCAAATAAGCAAAAGCTGAGAGAGTTCATAAAAAAAAAAAAAAAAAAAAAAAAAAAAAAAAAAAAAAAAAAAAAAAAAAAAAAAAAAAAAAAAAAAAAAAAAAAAAAAAAAAAAAAAACCTCCCAAAACAAAAAAAACTGCTAGAACTAATCAAAGAGTTCAGTCAAGTTGCAGGCTATAAAATCAACATGCAGAAATCAGTTCTGTCTCTATACACTAACTACTACACACTTGATAAGGAAGAAAACAATCTCATTCACAATAACACTGAAAACAAGAAAAATGTTAAAATGTTAAAAATATAACTACCATACAATTCAGTAATTCTACTTCTGGGTATATCTAAAGGAAATCAAATGATTATCTGTAAGAAATATTGGGATGCTGGGTGCTTTAGTTGGCTGAGCATCCGACTCTTGGGTTTTGGCTCAGGCAATGATCTTAGGATTGTGAGATCAAAGGCTGTTTTGGGCTCCATGCTTAGCATCTCATGCTTAAGATTCTCTCTCCCCTTCTCCCTCTGCCCTCCCGACTTGCCATAAATAAACAAACAAACAAATAAATAAATAAATCTGCATTCCCCACATTCATAAGCATTGTTTATGGTAGCCAAGGCATGGAAACAATCCAAGTGTCTATCAATGGGTGAATGGATCAAGAAATGTGGCATATATACATAATGCAATATTATCCAGCCATTAAAAAAGAAGGAAATTCTGTCATTTGTGACAACAGGGATGAAATTTGAGGACATTATGCTAACAGAAATAAGAATCTAAAACAACAGCAACAACCACAAACCAGACACCTAAAAACAGAGAGTATATTGGGCGGTGTTGCCAGGAGTGGATTAGGGGGTGAAGATGGTCAGATGGTATAAACTTTCAGTTTTAAGATGCAATATATCTTAAAATAAGTGGTAATATCCAGCACGATGACTATAGTTAACAATACCGTATTGTATATTTAAAAGTGATTCTCTTAAGAGAGTAGGTCTTAAAAGATCTTGCCACACCAAAGAAAACAAACTATAACTATGTGAGGTGATAGATGTGTTAACTAACCTATTGTAGTAGTCATTTCGCAATACATACACATATCAAAGAATTACATTGTACACCTTAAATTTACATGCCTAATAAACTCAATTAGATCTTCAGAGATAGGAAAATTTACACAATGTAAGTTGCATTCCAATAAAGCTGGAAAAAATATATTTCCCTAGAATTTCTGAACGAAAATTTTAAAACAACCAACTTCAAGACTATTTGTGTCTTAAAAGCTGAGTTAAATAATTGGTATTAATATTCAGTCATGGTCTATATAAATACCGACTAAAATAAGAGGTCATCTTATTAACAAAAAGGTGAAGTAGTTGAGACAAAAGTCATATTAATAAAAAATAATAAAATGAGCATCTCATCAAGATGAGCATCGCATCTTGACACTCATCTTCATGGTGCTCACCGCAAAAAGGAACAAGTTGATAAATCACTGATAATTTCTTCCTCAGTTTGAATGTTCCTGTCCTTGCAGAGACTTCAGAGGTTTATTAAAATTAAAAATTCACAAGTTCAAAAACCTCATTTTAAGATTGAACCTTAAGCTTTTAACTTCAACTTACAAATCTTTTTATTCTATTTATACATTTGCTACATTTTACAACCACATTTAAGAAAACTTTCACTATACTTAATTGAATTCTTTTAAATAATTTAAACTGTATTTATAAAAATAATATACTCAATTTCTTCTTCAAATGCTTCAATTGTCTGATTAATAACCAACATTATTTTTCAAGTACCTGCATTGTTCCTTTGAATCTTATAAAAGGAAATATGCACACATGATGAATCATAAGCTCTTTGAACTGTTTTCATATTGTTTACAACCCTGGTAAAAGTCTCTTATATTTTGTAACTTAGAATTGGTAAGTCAACATAATTAATGTCATATTTTAAATTGAAATGTGAAATTAGAATGACATTCTTTTATATACTGAAATGGGCTTATTTCTCTTAAACATTCTAAATATTCACTAAAACAAATATACACATATATTTTCCAAGTGGAAATACTTGTTTGATTTATTTCAACATTTAACTGACTTAATTCTCTATCTTCTCAGGGTGAAAAGAAACAAACAAACAAAAAACTTGCCCACTAAAGAAACTTTGCCATCCCAACCCATGCAAATATATTGAGGTTTCCTAATGACCTAGAAATATGCCTCATCATGGGACTTGATTCTTGCCACCATCATGAGGAGACCAGTGAAATCTCTTTGTTGTCTCTACAAAAGGTGCTCCTAAATTTGATAAAAGGACCGTACTCTTGTCCATGTCCCAGGACTTAAATTCTATCATGACTTAATTTTCTGATCAGTCCCGGAAATCTACAATCACCACCAAGATGTAATGAATTTTCTCTACTGCCTCCATTGGATTTGTGTTTATTTGACTCTTCTGAGATCAATGAATATTATCTTAATGAATTGTGAATTTCTCCCAAGTCTTTGCCTGCTGGATTCGGCATACAACCAAAGCCATGCTAATGGTACCAATGGGTTGCATTAAAGGCAATGACAGAAATGTCAGAGATGATATACCTAACCCAGCCTGACACATAGAAGCTAGCAAAGTGAGGATAGAAAATACCCTGGTTAAATCCATGTTTGAGAAAGAACACCAACAGGGATACCAACAGGTATCAACAGGGATAATTTATCTGACAAGACTAAAGGCAGGGAGGTGGTCGCAAAGGTCCTGGTGAGTAATGATATTAGGCTGTGAGAAGTGTGCACAAACGAGGCAGTCAAATGTACACACATTTAAGAGGCAAAATTAGCAAGATGCTGATAGATGGGAGGGTAAGGAAAAGGAGCCATTTTTTTCCAAAATCCAAAGTCATAAGCAAGCTTCGAAAACAGTTGAGTCTGGGTTGAATTCTTAATTCTTAAACAAGTATCTTAGGTAGATGTTCCATGTGGTTGCTTAACGTGAGAAGAGGAATTTCTGAGTGACTGCTGTATCAAGTAGGAGGACCACACTGTTATTTTGTCATGAACATTCAAGAGCCCAACTCATACTGTCATGTCTCTTTTAACCTAATGGCCCCTTCCTCAGGAGTGGCTCCCCTATTATCAGACTCAATAAAGGTGTTCCTTCACATTCTCACAGCCCTCTTTCAGTCTTCCTGGAATCATATCTCCAAATTTATAATTAGGTAATGACTAATGTAATTGCTTGGACAATGTCTCTCCTACTGGATGAGAACGGGACTGTACCTATTTGGTTCTCTGATCAATCCCCACCACCTAGCATGAATGAGAGCCTATGTGAATGAATGAATGAATGAATGAATGAATGAATGAATGAAAGTGATAGATAACACAGGCCCTTGAAGGTAGAGCAGTGCCACGTGTTCTTTACAATGGTGCTCTGGCTATTTTTTCAGACACATGTGGTACTTGGAAAGACAAGTGTCAGAACGATTGAAAATCATTGGGTTATGTCACACACACCAAACACCCAGGGCCTTTACCCTAAGCTGGGTGATCTCAAATAATTCACTTCACCCCTTAATGCTTCAGTTCTCTCATTTGGAAAATGGGAATGATGGGAATGAAGGGAATGAAAAATGCGGTGTGGGTATTCAGTTTTATTTCAAATATTTTTAAACAAAGCCAATGCCTCAGAATCAGCCATTCAGTATTCACCTTTATTTTACTTTGTCTTAAATGTAAACATATAGAACCTTCTACAATGTAGGCAAGGGTGTCAGTTTAAGGGCTACAAATAGGAAGGGGACTAGGGAGAGCAGCCTTTAAACCTGAGACACTGAGAGCATGATGTGCAACTCTAAACACAATCAGAAGAAAAACAATTTCCTCCTGAATTACATTAACAAACTGATGAAAAGTAACATTACACTGGACACATTTAAGTAATATTAATTTAACGCCAATCTCTCACATAAATATTTGTCAGATGCATCAAGTGTAATAACTACTTTGGGTATTAACGTTTAAAAAATAACAATTGTAGAAGAGAATTTTATCATTGGGGAATTCTGACGCCAAGCCTTACATGAAAGGCAGCTTCTTGAGTTTATTGCCAAGTCTTTGATACCTGATTTATAGCAACATTTTTAAAAATACAAATTGTAGACACATTTGCTATCATCAGGGACTTTTGACTCCTACCTGAAACTGAATGTTGTCTTTCAAGTTTATTGCCGGGTTTAGATTTTATAGCCCTTTGATTGACAGCAACTGGCAAAGTTACTATACGGCATCCTGTTTTGTTGTGTTTATTGTAATCATCTTTGAATGTTTATTTACAGCCACGTTAATATTGTACTTTCATGTTTTTGTGCCTCTGAACATTTTCTGGCCTGAAGAAAGGAATCCATGGGACATCTCCTCCACCAATAATCCCTGGCTTCCTAAGGCAACTGATCTCATCAGAATTTATTGACATGGTACTATTACTTCACATAAAGCAGTAACTGAGGGACTTTATCTTTTTCATTACGTAGATATAAGCAAATGACTAATTCCATCAAACATGTGCAGACTTTATTACAAATATGAAGAGCAGATCAGAATCTGAAATCAATGGCCATAGGTAGGCATCCACAGATCACCCCTTGAGAATCCTGGTATTTTAGAGCCTCCTTTAATTTATTTACTTTTAATTTTTGTTTAATTTCTATTTGAGAGAGAGAGAGAGAGAGAGAGAGAGAGAGAGAGCAAATAGGGGGAGGGGCAGTGGGAGAGGGAGAGAGAGAATCGTAAGACTCCGCACTGATGGAGCCCCACTCGGGGCTTGATCTCATGACCCTAAAATTATAACCTGAGCCGAAATCAAGAGTCGGACACTTAACCAACTGTGCTACCCAGGGGCCCCTTAACACCTCCTTTTAGCAGCAGGAAGCTAGAGACTTACTCGGGGGATCAGGGGGCACAATGTCACCTTCAACATGGTACTTGTTGAGTGCTGTTTCCATTCCAGCTTGGACTGTCCACATGAAAGCCATTTCGGGGTATGGGGAGGGACTGCTGACCAGGGAAAGCCCCTCCCCAATGTGAAAGCTCTGGCTTGCACATACTCACAGAGGACAGACACATTTCACTGGCCAAGATGCCAGCAAAAACCCGTGGCCAACCACACCTGCCTAGTGGAAAGGCAACCAGAACTCAGAATTTTTTTTTAAGATTTTATTTATTTATTTATTTGACAGAGAGAAACACAGCCAGAGAGGGAACACAAGCAGGGGGAGTGAGAGAGGGAGAAGCAAGCCTCCTACTGAGCAGGGAGCCAGATGTGGGGCTCGATCCCAGGACTCCAGGATCATGACCTGAGCCAAAGGCATTCCTTAAACAACTGAGCCATCCAGGTGCCGCACTTTTTTTTTTTTTTTTAAGATAGAACTCAGAATTCTTGATGGCCCCTCACGCACTACATCAGCAGCCAAAGGAGAAAGGGACCAATTTGCCATTTGCTCAGAAGTGTGAGCTTTCCAAAGATAAGGCTGTGAATTCACAGTCCATGCAAGTGTCTTTGTTTTGATGTCCTACTGAAGAGGAGTTGGGTTTTCAATGGTCCAAACACCGGCCTCAATGAGATGGATGTGGTTCCTGGGTGTAGGACACCGAATTTCAGGAGCAAGGCTGTGAATGAAATGAATGTGGTCAGCTGGAATCCCTCCTCGGGGTCTCTAACTCTCCCCAGGAAATCAGCCCATCTGTGGAGACTTTGATAATTCAGCAAAAACACAGAAAGTCCACGCAGCCTGCGGGATCTTTAAGGGAGGTGTGACTCCTGATTTCACATTCAGCTTCTAGAGTCTGGCTCCTCCTAAGAGCCTTCCCCATTGTCTTGGAGGTCAATGCACAGACCACACTTGCTCTACTCTTGCGTCTGGAAGGGAAAGGTGGCTCAGCAGCACGTTGAATATGTTCATGCTCCATCGACCAAGGCACCCGCGTGTCGTTCCTGTTGGCATGTCTGGTAGATTGATGGCTAAGGCCAGAAATTCAGTCTGTGGCATTTCCTCCCCAGTGTGCTGTGTGTGGCCCTAGGTCAGCCTCTTAGCATTCCTTGTGCATCAGTGTGTGCGTCTGTAAAAGAGGAGGAAGGACAGTGGGCGGTAAAGATTAGTAACAAGTCACCGGGATGGGTACCCCTCTGAGCTGCACCTGTGGCTTGTGGAACCATAGGAACAGGAATCCTCCTAGTGGCTTCTTAGGTCCTCTGCAGGAATTCCTCATCCCATTTCTGAACCAGGCTCATTTTTGTCTTCCATTCTTGGGCATCTCTGGTCTATGGAAATGGCTCCCCGGCTGCCAGGGACAAGCTGACATCCCAGCCAAGGAGAGGCAGAGATGGGGATACCGAGACAGACAGAGGCAGAAAATAAAGCCATGCCTGAGGCTAGAGGGGCTGCATGTCTGAGGGGCATGACGTGCCTTACATGGGACGGACCTGGGTTCAGATGCCCCATACGCTGTGACTTACTGCCTGACACTCTGTCATTTCCCATCAGCGCATTGCTGGGAAGATGAAGCTCGTCCATGCATGTGGGGCTTTTGCTGGTAGTTGGCATTCCATGAGCAAAACCAGTCAGGGTTATTACCGTGCTTACCCAAAGCTGCAGCTAAATGTGAAGGATTTTTATTTCTTTTTTAAAAAGGTTTTATTTACTTATTTGAGAGAGAGAGAGAGAGAGCGCATAAGCAGGGGGAGGGACAGAAGGAGGAGCAGACTCCCTGCTGAGCAGGGAGTCTGCTGCAGGGCTCGATCCCAGGACCCCAAGACCATGACCTGAGCCGAAGGCAGACGCTTAACCCACTGAGCAGCCCAGACACCGCAGGATTCTTATTTCTTAAATACCTTTCTCTGTAGACATCTTGTGGCCTAAGTGGGAATCGAGGTCTAGCTGGGAAAAGGAAATCTGGATTTATTTCTTGTACATTCTTGAGGCACCTTGTGAATTCACCTGCCTTCCCAGGGATTCAGTGTGGCCCAGTCACAATAAAGCATCAGCTCTTGGTCTTCTGTGGAAGCTGATTTCCTCTGGAGAAGAGGACCTGGGTGTAGCCAGAGCCTGGGGAGAAGCAGCTGGGCATAGGTTCATATGGGCTATAGAGGAAGTATGCCTGGAGGAGACTTCCAGGGTAAATCACCCATTGCATGATGTTATGGCCGCTTGTCAGGGGCTTTCTCTGAGTTGTCCACCTCATAAGGGCAGGGACTTTACCTCCCACGGGTTTGAAAGAGGTATTTATGTAAAGCACCTACCACAGCAACCACCACGTAGTTCTCACAACCCAGTACCTGTAGGCACTGCTGCTGATTTTGATGTTTCTGACCTTTACGATATTTGTATTCTTCAGGTTCGGCATTTAGGAGGCACTTGAGAAATGTTTGTCGGGCTTTTTTTTAGGTCTGTGGTGATCATTTATGGAGTCTCGTCCTGTACAGCCTAAGCGGTCTGACATTCTTGTGCCTACAAAGTAAAGAATAATGGCAAAAATGCCATTTTGTCTGAAACTCCAGGAAATGTGGTTAAATCAAGGGGGATGGTTTCCCATCATTCACAACTGAAGGCAAACATGGAGGAAATTCTCACAGCCTCCCCAAAGTCACCTGGTATCC
Organism: Spilogale gracilis; assembly: GCA_004023965.1. Taxonomy (NCBI): domain Eukaryota; kingdom Metazoa; phylum Chordata; class Mammalia; order Carnivora; family Mephitidae; genus Spilogale; species Spilogale gracilis. Next base: position 85,179 of record PITA01003913.1, read on the forward strand.
CAAACATCCAGATGCATTCATTCTTAGCAAAGTAGATGTTGAAAAGTTGTTTTGGTTTCCCATGAACATTGTTTTATCAAAACCATTCATATTATGTGGAGCCACTTCAACTTCCCATTTTGTCATAGGTTAAAGACTGCCATTAAAGTAACAGAGGTGTCTTTCACAAACATTTACTGTGTTAAAATAGATGAAGAAACTGATTGTCCAACACAGATGGGTTTCAATGTCCATTTTGTCAAATGAGAACCTCGCCGGGGGCTAACAGTTCCCACTCCATAGTTGTGACCAAAATGACCTGTGTTTTCTCTTAACATCAGCCTGTCCACGTGTTTAAAAAAATTTTTTGTCTTACTTTTGGGATTCATTTCTTCCCCCTAAGGCTCATTGTGGGAATTATATTACCATTGAACCACAAAAATTTTTTTTAATTTAATTGAGACCCAGAGAGAACTAACTACACGCCAGTCATTGCTCTACATATTAATTCATTTATCCTCTTAACTCTGAGGTAGTCACTATTTTTTAAAGATTTATTTATTTATTTGGGAGAGAGAGAGCCCATGCGAGTGGGGGGAGGAGCAGAAAGAAAGGAACAAGCAGACTTCCTGCTGAGCATGGAGCCAGACTCAGGGCTTGATCCCAGGACCCTGACATCATGAGCTAACCGAAACCAAGAGTTAGCGGTTCAACGGACTGAGCCAACTTTGTGTCCCGAGATAAGTACTCGGGGGATAATTACTTGGGATAATTATTATCAGGGTTTTACACAAAAGAAAACTGAGGCATAGAGAGATGAAAGAAACTTGCCCAAGTTCACACAAGGATGAAGTAACAGAAGGCAAGCTATATTGCTCACTGCTATACCGTCCTTCACACTAAAGATGACCACTAACATAATGAGCAACAACCAGTGAAGCACAGAGGTGGGCTAATATCATCAAGTCCATACTTCTACTTTTCTAAATGGTCAGATAAATTGGAATGACTACCCAGTGTATTCAATCTATTCCACATAACTTAACATATTGATGCAAATCGCTGAGAAAAGATTCGAATATTTGGGAATGCTTCTGTTGGCCACATGTGTCCATTTCGGTGTGGGATATGTATTAGAGAAGAAGATTCCAAAAGAAATCTAAGGAAGCTTGGTACCAGAGAAAAGTATAGTTCAATTGTAGCTTTACTGCTTATCAGCTGTAGGACCTTGGAGAACGTACATGACCTTCCTGGGCCTCCATTTTTCTTCTATGCGGTGGATTTAGTAACACTTAGCTTTGAGTTTTACTTGTGATAGGAAATAACACGGGCACAGTGCCTAGGACAGTGTCTGGCTCATGCTATGTGATTCACACATGTTCTGTCCATCCCCACCAACTTCCAGAACCCTCAATGTTGTCTAGTAGAGTCCACCATACTCAAAGCAAAATCCTCTTACTCAAAATTCTACCACATGATGTTTTTTCTCGAATATCTTTTCAGCAACTCTAAGAATTCAATTCCAATGTATTAAAACTGTGAGTCATTTTGTTCAGAGGGTAATTAGAAAATGAGGAAATAAAGTGTAAAAATTGAAAACAAAGATACAGGAGTAGAATGTTTGCAAGAAAATCTTAAGGAAAGAAAAGGAAACTAGGTTCTTAAAATTAGATTTTTTTGTTGGAAAGGAGAGGTTTGAGCTGTATCACTGAAGCTGCAAGGCTCTCAGGGCCAGCACTGCGACTGACATGACCAGGTGCATGGTGGCAAGTGACATAAAGCCTTTTCCAATTTAATAATCCCAATTTCTATAAACACCACAAAACAGGGAATATGAGAATCAAAATGATAATGTTTAAAATATTTGGGTATTTGAATGGAGAATCAATACAGAATTACAATGCACTGTAGAAAAAAGAAATTTCACAGGGGCACCTAGGTGACTAAGACAGTTAAGCATCTGTCTTTGGCTCAGGTCACGATCTCAGGGTCCTGGGATCAAGCTCCCAGCTCAGCAGGGAATCTGCTTCTCCTTCTCCCTCTGCCTCTGCCCATGTTCTTTCGCTCACTCACACTCTCTCTCTCAAATAAATAAATCAAATATTTAAAAAAATTAATTTCATAGTCTTTATTATTACTAGTTTGAGCAATACAAAACATCATTAAATCTATCATTCACTGCTATGCTATTTTATTTCAGGGGCTATAAAAATATGTACAAAGCTTTCCTAAGTTTAATCTGTGACAATAAACATATTGTCATATGTCCCAATAAACATATTTTTCCTACAAGAGCTTAAGTTCCTCGGCTGTGGATCTTCTATCCTTCAAAGTAGGAAACCAACTCTTACCATCTGAGGACACACCAAGCATTTTGTTACATTATTTCTGTATTTCAGCTGCTCTGAAAGACTCTTTGCCATCCTTGATCGATAAGTCCGATGGACCCTTGGAAATTCTACAACAGTGAGGAGGAATATTTTGAATGACTCCCTCACCATTGTTTTGGGTGCTCAGTAAATACTTGGTGAAAGAATGAGGTACTGCTGTTTTTCTTTTGGTCTCTTGAAATAGCTCAACATCATTAAGTACCATGCAAACCCTACCTGCCAGGAAATTGAGAGCCAAGCTCTGTCCTTGGTTGGTGTATTTTTTCTTGACAGGATGTCTTGACTTAATCTTCCCTCTTCTCTCAGCTATTACTATTTTTTTTTTCTTTTCTTTCCCTTCAACCCTTTGTTGATGGTTTGGGACATTATGGTACCTATGCTTTTATTAAAAGTTTCCAAATACGATTCCCTCTTTCAAAGATATTCATGGTATATAAGTGATTAAATGGCAATTTCAAATCCCAATATAGATGAGCCTGGGAGACAATGTATGGTTTAGGTCTTTATATTCATTTCCTTTCTTCATTTTTTGGAAAGTGTTGGGTTTTAGGACACTTACGCTAGACCCATGTTTCACTATGCATTTATTTAGCTGGCTGGACACATTTATATTCAGTGATTTTTGCTTACATTTGTAGACCAGGTTTTTCAATAGTGCTATTGACTATTTAAATGAATTCTTTGTGAATACATTTAGATATGCTTATATTTGCATTTAATATAGATGCAAAGCATGGCTCCAAAGATCACATTTTAGCCAGTGGTGAGTTATAGACTCATAATGAATAGCAGTAACAGCATGAAAAAAAAATTTCTAAATTTATGTACAGGTAGCAAATGCTGAAATTGTAAATTAAAAGACAAGAAGCAACTAAAGTAGTCATCAAAACTCTTTGCTTGCCTGCAACCCAAATCCTAACCTTTAGCAGCACAGAGTCTATCTAATCAAGCCATGGAGCCTTCTAGAACCAGCTCCTGTATCTAACAACAGCAATTTCTAAACAGCTTAATTGAATTAAGGAGAATATTATTCACTTGGCAGGATGGTGTGGGAGGGGGGAGGGAGGTTGTTGATCACAGAATAGCCATATTCAGGCACAATTGGCTGCTGCTGTCAATTTAATTAGTAGTATAGATCCTGTCTCAAATAGTTCTTCATCCCAGTATTCAGTGTTAAAAGAAGTATCAATCATTCTTGATCTGTTTGGTTGAGTGTGTAAGTTACTTCTCTGCTTCTCAAAGATCCCGTGTCTTTTTCTCTCCCTCTCACTGGCCCAATGATGAGCACCCATTATATATATAACTAGGATCTGGGGATACAAGACGAACCTCCAAAGTCATTGTTCAAGGCCATTTAGACGCACTTGAAGGAAATCTTACTTTACCTCCAAAGAGTTTTCTTTTATAGCTTCATTGATAATTTCAGGTTTTGTTTTAAAGATGTATTCATAACAACTTATTAAAATGCTAATAACAGAATCCTAAGATTTAAAAACTCATTGTTCTACCCTCTGATTTCAAAATCATTTCCTGAAATTGCTTCATGTTCCATTTCCCCAGATTGTCTTGTAATGTGTTGCAGGTAGAATTGGGACTTCTCGTGAAGGCCATCTCACAGAGCAGGTTGGCTTCATAGCACCCTGAACTGGCAAGAGCCAGTCTAATCTGGTTTGAAGGGGCTCTAGGCACAGTTCCTGAACCCCTCATCTCTCACCTATCTTTTTCCCAATCTTCCAGCATCACTACTTCAGGTCTTGGAGGCTGAGGTGACATCATGTGTTCCCTTTTAAATGAGAAATCTATCAAACAACTAGACTAGGACAGGGCACAAAGGGAGGGGGACAGAAATCTGGAAAGAGGAGAGACAGAGGAACAAGAAAGAGGCCCAGGGTCCTCTGCAGCTCTACACCTGGTCTACCTTACGTTCTCTTATCCAGAGATGGTTAGAGGAGGACAGAAGAAAATATATGGTTTCCTCTCCCCTTTTTGCAAGGGAGGGGCTTCCCTTCCTGAATCTGATGAAGTATTTGATGGTCATTAGCACTCCTTGCACGAACACCCTCTGAAGGCCTGCTGGGTCACAGCCACGGCACACATGAGCATGAGCCCAAGAAATGAAGCTTCTTCTAGGGTGGGGGCATTGAGCCATTTTGCCTCCAGGTTCAGGTCTCTGTGCAACTATGGCTTCACTGGTAACAGGAACAGACTGATGGATGGGTCCCTGAGCCCCAGAGACTGCTGTCTGTGACAGTGCATCAGTATTTGACGAGGTATAGAGAGCAGCCTCACCAGTCCCTCAGCACGACCGGGTAGAAATCCTGTGCCCTCATGCTGCTTTCCCAAAGCTGTGAGGGGAGCTCCTTGGGATGTGGGAAATAATGCCCTGGAGGTAGAAGCCCAAGCAAAGCTCTTGAAACATAATTTTAGTGTCGTCAAGCAGACGTGTTCTTATATTCAATGGTCCTTGGCTAAGATAAACGTAATTAAAAAGAACATCTTTATTTGTATATACATAGTAACTGATGAGAGTAATTTGCTTCAAAAGAGAAGCTATAGCTGATAGGACAATCTATGTGTTTAAGCCACACTGGAAATGTAATTATGCTTTTCAAAGAATTTCTTATATAAGAGAATGTCTTATGTGCGAGAACATACAACAGTAGCCACGCACATATGATTCTCTTCAATGTTTAAAGAATAAGCATAACATGTAAAAATGAATTATGCAATAATATCCGTTCCTTAGGGGCACCTGGGTGGCTCAGATGGCTAAAGCATTTGACTCTCAGTTTCAGTTCAGGTCGTGATCTCAGGGTTCTGGAATGGAGCTCGATATCAGGCTCCCTGCTCAGCAGGGAGACGTTTGTCCCTCTCCCTTTGCTCCTCCCCCTCTCACTCTCACTCTTTAATTAATTAATTAATTAATTAATTAATTAATTAAAATCTTCTCAAAATAGTGTCCATCCTTAAACAGAGTACGTATTCTGGCATCGCTCACTCACTCGGGGCGTAAAACACCCACGACAGTCAATGACGGTGATAGTGATGATGATGATGGTCTCCGGTGTGTCTGGGGCTGCCCCGGGGCTCAGGGAGTCACTCCCATTCAGGATCTCCTGGGCGGATATAACCAGACAACGGTGACATAATGCTGGCCTTTTTAAAAAGATTTGTTTATTTATTTCAGCGAGAACATAAGAGCACATGGGGGAGGGGCAGAGGGGCAGAGAGAAACCCAAGGGGACTCTGCGCTGAGCGTGGTGCCAGATATGGGGCTCGATCCCACAACGCCGGGATCAGAACCTGAGCTGAAACCAAGAGTCAGATGTTTTAGCCAGATAGCAAATGGCTTTCCAGAGCCCACACCTCAAACCTCCTTTTTGGGCTCCCACACTCCGGGCCACTATTGTTCTGCTTTCATCCCAGGGCCAAGAACCAGACAACTAGGGAGAGCCCAGAGCCCGCTGAAATTGTCCCAGCTGGCCAATCCTATGCTTGCTTGCCCTGCCTTACCTGTCCCTTCCTGTGGAAACGACCATAAAGGCTCTTGTCTACCTGTTCCCCTCTGTCCCTCTGCCTCCTGATGGACCTTGCCGTTTCCTCATGCTGTCCTGGGTGGCATGTCATGCCTCCCATTTATAGGGATCTGTGACTATGAAAACCTCTTCATTCATGACTCATTTTTGTGTCTGCGAATCTTACGATACCTGATTAAATCTGTGTCCATTGGAAAACAGCCGGGGCCTCAGCCACCGGTCAGGTCATCTCCACGTCGCGTCTCTGTGTGACCTGGCCTTCCTCCTGTGTGGCTGCTGTGTAGAGCAGGAGCATCCCAGAAGAGAGAGCCGGAGGGAGGCAGGGTGGCCCTTGTAGCTGAGCGTCAGGAATCTCTCAGCTTCTTTCTTGCCGTATTCTCTTTGTGAGGAGCTAGTCAGTAAGGCCAACCCACAACCAAACGAAAGGGAATTGGACTCCCACCTCTCAGTGGGAGGAGAGCCAAAGAACTTGCAGCCATGATTTAAAACCACCACAGACAGATTCTGTTCATGGTCTCTTTGCGGGTCCTTAAATAACCAATGTGCTCAGTTCGAGGACATTTTGCTCAGTTCCGATGTTTCCATGTTTTTGTCATCCACTTTTCACTATTTCATCATGGCCATGTGCATATTCAAAAAATTGTACCTCCTTTAAGATTTTTATAGCACCTTACACTGTGATATTTAATGTCATAAATAGCATGAACTTATTTAAAATAGTTAAAAATTATTTTGAGTTCAGACTTTGAAATTTCATTTTCATCTTTCTTTCAAGCCACTTTTTTTTTTTTAATTAGAGAGAAGAAGGTGAGAGAAACAGAGGGAGTTGAAGAGAGAGTCCCAAGCAGGCTCCACACCCAGTGTGGAACCCGATGTGGGGCTCGATCCCAGGACCCCAAGGTCATGACCTGAGCCAAAACCAAGAGTCAGTCGCTTAACCGATGGAGCCACCCAGGTGCTCCTTCCTGTTAAAGTACATTCTTAACACAATTTAAAGAGAAATATTTGCCTGGAGAAGCAATTGTGGGCCAAAATTCAATACAAAACAAAATAAAAAACAATTAAAAGTTAATCAATGAAAATATTACAAAAATTAGGCTGTGCAGGATTTGGAAAGCGGAGAGTAGATTCTAGCCATAGTGCAGCTTGGAAGAATTTATGTTCCCCTAATCTGTTTGTTGGTTTTATTTTAATTAGTTGATTTCAAAAAGATTTGAAGAAAAAGGTAGAGAGAGCATTCAATCTTCTAACTGATGCTTTAGTAGTAATGCAAACTTCTCGACTCTTTTAAAGATGGTAGCTAGGAAAAGGGGCAGGGTGCTACACGGTCATTTGGTTTCATTGGCAAAAAAGACCAGAGTGACTGAATTTTCTTCAAGAAAGTATGAAAAGGGCATAAGAAAGGTTGACCTCAGCATGAACATGGCTGGAGAAGCCCTTAAAACATAAGCAACATGAGATGAGTATTAAGGTTTGGAATGAAGGAGAAAGTCTCAGCATAAGATCACATAGATAAAATCAGCAAAACCGATGCCAGAAAGGAAATGTTGCTTAAAAACCCCAGGAGGAGACAGAAACACTCTTCATGGACACATACATGAGAAAAGGTAAAGAAAATGCTTTCTCATTCATGGATAGGCCTTGTGGGAAGAAGCCAGTGAAAGACAGGCCTTTTAATATGCTTGTCCTCAGTTAAATATGAAGATTATTTTAAAATCTACAGATTCTGAAGGCTTCACCCCTTAGGGAATTTTTCAGATCATTGTAGAGGTAATGGCTCTCCTCTTTGTGATATGCTCAAGTAATATTATAGAAACATCAATGCCGTGTTTGATAACACTGAGAAAAATGAAAGGGGAAAATCTCCTAAGAAGTCAGTCTCCTAATCTCCAGGAAAGACCAAATCTATACTCAGCTTACTCAGCCAACACCACCCTCCTCCTTGAAAAGCCCTCAAGATCCATCCATGTTGTTGCAAATGGCATGATCTCATTCTTTTTATGGCTGAATAGTGTTCCATTGTGTATGTACACCACATTTTCTTTATCCATTCATCTATCGATGGACACTTGGGTTGCTTCCATATCTTGGCTGTTGTAAATAATGCTGCAATAAATATAGGGGTGCATGTATTTTTTTCAAAAATATATATATATATACACATACACACACACACACACATATATATGTTTTGGGGGATAAATACCCAGAAGTGGAATGATGGGATCATAAAGTATTTCTACCATGGTTGCACCCTTTTGTATCCCCACCAACCATGCACGAGAATTTCTTTTTCTCCACATCTTCACTATTACTTGTTTCTCATGTTTGTGACTCTAACCATTCTGACAGGTGTGAGGTGATACCTCATTGGGGTTTTGATTTACATTTCCCCGATAACAAGTGACATTGAGCATCTTTTCACATATCTGTTGGCCATCTGGATGTCTACTTTGGAAAAATGTCCATCCAGGTCCTCTGCCCATTTTACCATTATTTCTTTCCTTTGCACTAATTTTTCCATATATTTTGGATCCTAACGCTTTATCAGATATGTCATTTGCAAATATCTTCTCCCATTCGGTAGGTTGCCTTTTTGTTTTGTTCATGGTTTCCTTCACTGTGCAGAATCTTTTTATTTTGGTGGAGTTCCAGTACTTTCATTTTGCCTTTTTTTCCTTGCCAGAACAAGTAATCCTAAAATTTGTACGAATAACCAAAGCAATCTTGAAAAAGAAGAACAGAGCTGGAGGCAACACAATCCCAGATGTCAAGATATACTACAAAGCTGTAGTAATCAAAACAATATGGTCCTGGCACAAAAACAGACACCTAGATCAGTAGAACAGAACAGAAAGCCGAGAAATATACCCATGTGTTTATAGCCAATTAATCTATGACAAAAGAGACAAGAATACACAATGGAGGAAAAGGCAGTCTCTTCAACAAATAGTGTTGGGAAAACTGGACAACAGCATGGGAAAGAGTGAAACTGGACCACTTTCTTACACTATACACAAAAATAAACCCAAAGTGGATTAAAGACCTAAATGTGAGGCTCAAACTCATCAAATGCCTAGAAGAGACCGTAGGCAGTAATTTCTTTGACATCAGCTGTAGAAACATTTTTCAAGATAGTACCAGTCTTGGGGCTCCTGGGTGGCTCAGTCATTAAGCATCTGCCTTTGGCTTAGGTAATCATCCAGGAGTCCAGGGATCAAGCCCCGCGTTGGGATCCCTGCTAGATGGGAAGCCTGCTTCTCCCTCTCTCACTTGTGTTCCCTCTCTAGCTGTGTTTCTTTCTACCAAATAATAAAAATAAAATCTTTAAGAAAAATAGAGAGAGAGCACCAGTCTTAACATTATTCTACTGATGATTTGTTTACTCCATAATTTTCAGACTTCAGCAATATTTTAAGTAACAAACATTTCTAAAACACTGCCTCTCTTACTTTCTTTCTTAAAAAGAAAGGAAGAATTATTGGCCCACATGTAACAATTGATTCCCCTGTATTCTTCACCTGTTGTTATTGTTGTTGTTTTTAATCCTACAGTGTCAGAGACATACGTGCATTTTGTTGTGCTCTTTGATTTTTCAGCCATCTGAAAGTAGTCAAGAAAAGTGAACAACAGATTCAAAGAAAGAGGAAGAAGTGATTAACCCTGAGGCTGCTTTGGTGGGTGGCCGGGTAGGAGGCGGGGGGCCTTACAAGTCCGAAGTGAGAATCTTGAGTGTCATTTGCTTGGAAAAGAGAGTAGGAGAGAGACAGATGTATCTCTCATTATTTCTATGAAAAGAGACCATCCCTGCCCTGATATGTCATCATATGGGAGGACCCGAGCAGACCAGGACAGCTGTGTGTTACTTATTACTGTGACTTCCACTAGCTCCCAGGGAAGGAAACTGTAGCTTACTTTTTTGCTTTAGAGATCAAGGCTTTTAGAAGAAAGATATTAAGCAATCATTTATTTGCAACACCATGGAATCACCTTTCTTGTCTTTTCAACGAGTCTCTTGAAGATAGCCACTTTGTAAGAATCCAAAAACTAAGCAGAGAAAATGGGCAATGCTGGGGTCAAATGCATAGCTCTCTCTTCTTTTAGCCTATTTTGAAACATATATATCTTTTTTTTTTTAAGATCCCAGAGACCCTGCAAATTTATGCTGGGGTTTTTGTTGCACATCAGCTATTTCAGACATGGGTAATGACTTTCATGTTTTCTAAATCAGAGACAATGCATCATTTTCCAGATTCCCTCAAGCCCACCCTGAGTGCTAGATCTGAGCGATGACGGTCCAGGAAATGCTGCATTCTTGTGTGCATTGGGCAGGATTTCCTGCAAAGGGTCAAGAAAACATATTTCCCCATTGTCTTTGTTTAAGCTGTAGAAACCCCTTGCGTCCAACTGGAGACTGTTAGTCACTGCCATGGCAACTAACAAAGATGGGCAGGTCACTCTTTGGCCCTGCCTGCCACCTTCACAACAAAAGCAAATGAGAAGACAAGGTGTTTCTGAACGTGTTCCTCTGTGTCCCCCTCCCTTCCATGCACCTTGTTGGGAAAGTGGGAAAGCCACAGCTGGACCCAAATGGAAACAGCAAAATAAGAACCAGCACACAGGAGGTGAAGTGTAGCTTAATAGCATTTCTTATGCTGCATCTCCTCAGGAATAACAGGGAAACGATCAGTGTTTAGGAAGAGAGGAGGGGAAGGTCTGAATTAGCCTCTGATTCTTGAAGAGCTGGTCTCGAATCCTTGCGTCGAGGAGAGAAAGTTTGAGAGGCGTCAGGGCTGGTGTAATGATGCGAGCCAGCAGGTGCATTAATGACCTAGAATACAAGGTGCCAGTCCCAAGGTAGGGACAGCGTCTAACACTGAGTTGGCAGCAGTAAAAACACTGAAGCAGGGAGCAAAAATCTTGAATGTGAATTTCAAGCTCAACAGCTCTGAGCTCTCTGCCCACCACAACCTGGAGCTCACTTCCTGTACCAGCTGGGTTCCTCTTACTTTTCAACCACTGCCTTCCTACTCCCCAGATGCCCTTTGAGCAGCTTGCCGTGCTGTGACTTTACAGGATTTGTTTGTGGCTATTTGCAGATGGACATTCACAGTGAATACGCTGGGGCCACTTGCTAGGTCAGTGTTTCCCAGAATGGCTCTATTACAAAACCACATTTTCAGTGGTGTATTTCCTTATCTCTCAGAACAATTCATTTGCTGGGGTCCTGAGTGCTTAGTGGAGATCAGTGCCTACCTGAATCATTGGGGTTGGGGGAAGCTGACAATGAAAGTGACTTATATAAAGATTTTCAGTAGGGTTGCACATTGGTTTTTCGACCAAGGAACTGCTGGGCTTTTAGTAGGAGTTAATGCTCATAATCTGTCAAGAAGAACAAACAAAGCAAACAAGAAAAGAGAAAGGAAGACAAGACTAGGCGGCAAGTGTAAGTCTCAATAGCATTATGGCCGCTGGGTGTTTCCTAAGTTGGAGGAAGGGAAAACACCTGCATCACTAGTGGGACTCTATGACACTCTTCTTGATCAGTGAAGTCACCAGAAGGAAGCTCCAGGGCTCAGAACAGTGTTTCAGATAAACCCAAAAGATCAGCAGTAAGTTAACTCCAGTCTGAAGAACTGTCTATTAATACTATTAGGATGGGGGAAAAAAATCTCATTTTTATTCTCATGCACACTTTCAGAAGTGATGCTTAAATCAGGCAGTGATAAATTTCACATGCACATGCGCACGCACGCGCACACACACACACACACACACACAGACTCAGCGTAGCATCCTGGAATGATGACTAGAATAAAAATCTACATCCCCGTCCTCAGACAAGCTCCTGGTTCAGGTCCCGAGTCTCCTTCTCCATGAATCTGTATGAACTGGAGGGGCTGAGGGGCATCCAGTTTCATATATTCTGTCCAAGATACTGTTCTAGATTCTGGCTTTTTCTGCCCAGAAGTTACATAAGTTACATTCTCATCATTTAAAATTTTAAAAAGCCCCACAAAATTTATAAAACATAGCAACCTAGGCAGGAGTTTATAAATGCCTAAAGATAAAAACTATAGGATCCTGTTTATATACAATACAAAACAGTCAAAGCTAATGTATATTGTTATAGCTCAGGATAGCAGTTACCCATGCTTGGATGGTGGGATGACTCCAAAGGGTTTCCGTGGTGCTGATGCTTTGATCTGGGTGCTGGTTACATGAGTGTAAGTGTAATCTTATGCACACTTTTTTCTGTCTATGTTAAGATTCAACTACATTTTATTCAATTACTCAAAAGTAACACAGACCGTAGCACAGAAGTTCCAAGGAATCGCAGGGCAGGGGCTGGCTCTCATTATGGAAGAGGGCACGTTTGAGGTGGGGATTGGACTGATGGGAAGGCTTGGAGCCCCACTCCAGGAGACGGCAGGCTCTCAGCAAACTGGTGCTGAATAAATGAATGAATGAATGAATGGGCAGATGAATAAATGAAGCACATTTGCTAAACAAAAGTCAAGGACACAGCTTTATAGCTCAGACAACCAGATGGAGCTTCCAACCTGTCATGTTCTAAACCCACCTCTCAGCGACCGCATTGAACCAAGCCAACTTCCTGCCGCGATGCAATTTTTATGAAGTTCAGGACCTCCTGTGACGTGCTCATGGATATATGGATGTCACCTCCTGTGATGCAGGTATACACACTCTTCCACCCTGAGCCAAGTTCTGTTTGTTGGGTTCATGCAGGATGTGAGCTGGGCAGGCACCTGCCAGACTCCCCACGCTGCCACCCGAGAACGTCTCAGAGCACAAGCCCCCTGTGGCACGGACCCTACTTTGTCCGTCTCCTGTTACTGAGATCAGGCCCAGAGGCTCTGCACAGCTGATGGTCAGGGCATTCCCGCTGAGTGAAAGAGTGAGCCTGAGTTCATGGGACACTGATTCTATCACAGGGCCTTGCCCTCCTCCGGTGTGAACTCAGTAACAACGGGTCCATGCTAATATATATATTTTTAATGTTTGGGATTGGAGAGGAAAGGACAGGCAGAAACACTCATCAATTACATGGAGACATCTTTATGCTGAAGACGAGAACATGTACTTCATTAGAACTTCTTATTTTGAGTCCAGGAGTTTTCTTTTCTTTTCTTTTCTTTTCTTTTCTTTTCTTTTTTTTTTTAAGATTTTATTTATTTATTTGACAGAGAGAGAAATCACAAGTAGGCAGAGAGGCGGGCAGAGAGAGAGGAGGAAGCTCCCTGCTTGGCAGGGAGCCGGACGCAGGCCTCAATCCCAGAACCCTGAGATCATGACCTGAGCTGAAGGCAGAGGCTTTAACCCACTGAGCCACCCAGGCGCCCGAGTCCAGGAGTTTTCTTGAGAAATTAAATTAGCATGAGAAGGCTATTTGGTGGGACCCCTGGGTGGCTCAGTTGGTTAAGCATCTGCCTTTGGCTCAGGTCATGGTCTCAGGGTCCTGGGATTGAGGCCCATGTCAGGCTCCCTGCTTAGTGGGGAGAAAGTCTGCTTCTCCTTCTCCCTCTACTTCTCCCCCTGCTTGTTCTCACTCTGTCTGGTAAAGAAATAAATAAAATCTTTTTTTAAAAAAAAGAAGTTTGGTGAACATGCTCAGGGTACCTTTTGCTGGATGATCTTGTTTAACATGCTTTTAAATTTTACTGAGCACTTAAAGCACTGTGATATGTTCTAGGTACTTTCACGTTATTTCATTCAACCTTATTGAATTCTTATAGTAATCTTGTAAAACTCATGCCATGGTGCACAGGAGTTCCTAAGAACATCCTTAGCACCATGACTGACCATAAATAGAGAAGCAACAAGTAATTACAGAATGAATGAGTCAATTAATGAATGGAAACCTGTTTCCTAGCAAGTTAAGTGGCAGAGATGGAATTTGAACCCTGGTCCTCTGATCCCAAGGCCATCACTCTTGAGATAGGAGAGCTTGACATACTCATGGATATCACCTGCTAGTTAATTTGGAATATCTGTATCAAGTGGTCCTCCTCCCCAGCTAGTGCTGGAGATAGGTAGATGGGTTATTTTTCTCATACATGCGTTCATGCCTTTCTTTGAGAAAGTTCTCATGAATACCCACGATGGGGCCCGCACCGTTAATTTATTACTTTGCTTACATAGATGAGGTGCAAAAGCATAGTAATTGCTACTGTAAGCCATTATCATAAGAAATAAGTATTTTGTTTGTCTTTTGTGATATTATTACAATGTTGGGATAAAGAGATTAATGACCAGCTCCTGCCCACAAACAGCTTAGTCTAGTAGGGAAGAGAAAAGAAACCAAGTGGATATGGCAGGATTTCCTAGGGCATTTGTCTCGGTTATTTGGGCTGCCATAGCAAATACCATAGATTGGGGGTCCGACAGCAGTGAGTTTTTTCTCACAGTTCTGGTGACTAGAAGCCTGAGATCAGAATTTCAGTGGGGTCGGGTTCTGGTGAGCGCCTGCTTCTAGGTTGTGGGCGGCCAACTTCTTGTCCTCGTAGGGCTGAGAGCACAGAAGGGAAGCAGGCTCTCCTGTGACTCTTACAAGGACACAAATGTCATCAACAAGGGCCTCACCCTCAAGACCACATCAATTTCCCCCTTCCCTCCCAAAGGGCCACCATTCAACATCCCATCAAGATATGGTTTTCAACATATAAATTTTAGAGGGACACAAATATTCAATCCATAACAGAATCTGCAGGTGACCCTTATGGGACTATTGTTTTTCTTTGTTTTGCCTTTCTGTTGTGTTAATAATTGCTGGCACTTAAAAAAAAATAGCTGTAATATCCACCATGGTATTATGGTATCATCTCGCTTCTAAGAAGTGCAGGAAAGCAAGGGAGGCCATCACACCAGGTCACCTAAGGCCAACATCGTCACCACCATGATATGGCCCCGAGATTCATTTCCAGTAGATATTAATGAAAATCAACACACCATTTTTACGTAGGCCCAGGTTAATCTGGAGAAAACGTCATAGAAAAGAAACAACTGGTCAATCCTCTGTATCCTTCTTTCGACTTTTACTTCTGAACATCAGGGGATACAAAAGCCACAGTGTTCTTGGGTGACCCAGACCCGCCCTGTGGAAATACAAATGCAATTAAACGGTCCTCTCAACACATCAGGCAAGGTAGATATTTCTGGTTGGAACCTTACCAAACTGTGACTATGCTTCCACACAAAAACTTTGTTTTCATGCATCTCTCAAAGCTGCTTATAATATTCCTAAGGAAAAGAATCCATTTACAACTGTGAAGCCACATGTCCTGGAAAACATTCAGGAGACTTCTAATTTGGATCAGAGAAGGAATATTGAAATAGTGTTTCTGTCAAATAAACTCATCCATTCGAGAATCATCAGTGTTTCTTTTAATCACTTGAAAAAGGTCATGGAAGAATTGGCTAATAAGCCGTTTTCCCTTAAAGGCAGTTACTGACATTTCTCAATGGATCTGGTTTGTGTTTTTCATCCAGGAGGTGTGCTCTGGTACTATCTATCAGAGAATTCCTGTTCTGTGAGGGGCTTTCGGAAACCTCAAAGGGTATTGACACCTTCAAAACTGTTATAAGTATTTTTATTGATTGATTGCTTGATCGATTTATTTACTGCCAAACAAGGGTCTGACTTGGAGACGACATCTTGGTATTTATTGAGCTGATGAAGCACATGGCTAAGCTTTGCACCAACCCACCTGGTTTTACTTCTTTGGTAAATAAAAAGTCACAACATACCATTGTGTCTTGCCGCTTTTGACATTGGCATGTGCTCCCATCAAAGACTTGGCCAACGATATCTCAATCGTGTCCACTACTACATAACATTTGTTAATTTTATCAAAGTCAGAGCCTTGAATTATTAGCTATGTATAATGAAGAAGAGAGACAATCCAAGAGACTCTGTCAAGGAAGTGGAAGAGAATATGTCATTCTTCCCTAAGCCATGAGAATGTGGTGACTTCCCCAAAATCACATCTTGAAGCGTTTGGTTGGACCCCACGCAGAAGTCGTTTTGTTGCTGTTCATTTATTTGCAGTGAGAAGAAAGAAAGGCTCTCTCTCAGAACATAGAGATGATTATTCATGGACGTGATTTACTTGGCAGATCATTTTTTTTCCATACTAATGATATCAATCTTTCCATTTGGAGATCCATACCTTCATGATGGGTGTTGCTACTCTGGAGAAGAGAATGTGGGCAGACAGTTACGTCAACTTTCCAGTTCTGAAGGAAGCGTTCCTGTCACTTGAGGTCAAAAGGGCCAACCTGATCAACGTCTTTGTAGGAAAACCATCTGCTGTGTGGTAATCAGCCTCCAAAACTGCCTTCCATGAGTCCCACGTCCTAGTATCATGCCCTGGTATAGCCCCCTCTTACAAGTAGGGGTGTTGGTAAATCAACAGGATATTACAGAAATGATGGTGTATCCTTTCTGGGACTAGGTCACACAAGGCATTCAGTTTCCATTTTCATTTCTGTCGATTCTTATTAGCGTCTATTTCTAAGTGTACTATTTTGTAAAATCACATTCGCATTCCAGTGGTGCAGCTTTTCTTAGGCCTACGGCTCCCATGCACTAGGCATCTGGAGCCCCCGAGAAGGAAATCAGAGTACCAGCAAAGGGGACAAGATGCAAGTTCAGCATCTGCCTCTACTGACCTGCCACTGTGGGAATGTCTTCTGACTCCTTTGATGTTGCCTATTTCTGCCTGACCCTTGGTTGGGAGAAAATCTGTTTAAAAAGAATCACTGAGGTTAACACCTAGTTCAGGTCAAGATTTTATAACTCTACTTTTTGTGGAAAAAAGAAACAAATTTTATATAAGTATGAGGAAACAAATTTTTCATCTTTCTCCTAGACTGAAAGGTATTTAGATATGTTCAGGCTTAGCATTTTATTTTCTTTTATTAATTAGTAGAGACATCTGCATTCACACAGTATCACTAATTTATGATCTAGTGAGTCTTTTCCATCTCTAACTTCCCTGATGAAAGAGAATGAAGCAAAAAGGAACTGTTTGATCAAGACGTCTACAGATTTAGAGGATGGCCCTTGAATAACATTAAAGATACTGATTTCACTGTTGTCTGCCTAGTTTGCTGGGAGACAAACATATTAACCAAAAATAGAGGCACTGAGACTCAGATTTTGTATGATGGCATGCTCAGTCATTACCGTGAAAGCATATTGCTATTCTCATTAACTTCTAAATGAAACTGATGTCAGCAATGCCCATCCAAGTCATGCCATTTCTTGAAACTAAAATCATAGCTTCCTCTGAGGGGTCTCAGAAAATACAGTCAAAATGATAACTAGCCTTGTTACACTTACTCATTTAGGGTACATCCTTATTCTTCCAGATCCATTTTCTTCCCTGTCTGGGTCTGAGTGTCAATGAGTTCTCCAACACCACATTCTAGAAGCAGTGTCATGCATTCGGAATAGAATCCTCAGAAACAAAAATAAACATGTATCACAAATGTATTAGGTTCCTATTGCTGCTGTAACAACTTACCCCAAAGTCCATGCTTCAGAACAATGTAAACGTGCTGTCTCATGGTTCTGGCACACTGATGTCTGACCCAGGTCTTGCTGAGCTAAAATCATGGTGTTCTCTTCCTTTCCAGAGGCTGTCATGGACCGTCCATTTCCTTGTCTCTTCCAGTTCCCTTGACTCATGACCCTCTTTCTCCATTTTCAAAGCCATCAGTGGTGAGTAACATCCTTCTTATACTGCATCGCTCTGACCTTCTTCTATAGGGACCTCTTCCTCTGACTCCTCTTCTGCTCCCTCTTCCACGGTGAAGGCCTCCTGTGATTACATCAGGCCACCCAGAGCATCCAGACTGATCTCCCCATCTCAAAACCCTTAACTTAGTCATATCTGCAAAGTCTTTTTTTGCTGTGTACAGTGATTGGGACATGGGCATCTTCAGGGGGCCATTATCCTGCCTCCCACAACAATTTTTAGAGTGTCTAAAAATAACATTCCAACATTCATTTAGGATGCAGTGTCTTCTCCCTCCTGAAAAATGGTGTTTTATAAGTTACACGAAGCAAATGGATCCCCCAGGTCTGCACCCACGAAACTATCATAGAGGCAGACGATGGCAGCTTCCTTTGCGGTGAACTTCCATCTGATGGAAAGAGGAGCGGGGAGCGCACAGTCCATGAAACGACACCCTAGAGAGGGCCCATGCTTCCCCGTGGTATGTCTTTTGCTATTTTGAAGATCCCATCCCAGTTCCAAGAATCAGTCCTGTGAGCATTACTATTATCTTACGTGACTTTTTATTTTTTAAAATCCTTGATCCAAAAGGAAGAAACGCATGTCTTAAATTTGTCACATATGAGAGAAAGAAGGAGGGCAGCCAAGAGTTCCTTCCATTTGGCATTGTTCTAGTCTCTCTCCCCAAGAGGCAGGCATAGTGTGGATCCATACTTTGGAGGTGATATTAACCACTTTTCCCAATAGTTACTAATTATGGACTTGAGCACACAGCACACTACTCTGCCATGCCCTTTTCCTACTAATACTCACAATGTGGTTTCCTATGCAAATTCCTAAGTGTTCTTATTTGCATGCTATATAGCTGATATTTTTATAAAACTGGAACGGTTTCATGTAATTTAGTTCATATACAAAATTCACTCAATTTTGATCAGATTAAGAAAAACAGAAGAAAACAGAATAACTACAATGACAAAGGACACATATTGGAGCGGCTGTAAGTTTCTGTCTGGTATAGAGTCCATATGCGAATATAATATCTTGAAAATGCTACCTGAGGGCCCACATGTGAATTAAGATGAAATGGTGTCCATTTGGGCTTCTCAGATAAATATCAGGGCAAAAGTGAGTAAAGGAAGATTTATTTCTTTTCTGGGCAAATGGCACAGATTTCCTTTTGATGGTCAAGGGCTTCCAACAGTTAGAGTGAGCCCTGGTGCTGCAATCTCCGCCCTTCATCAGAAACATTCTTAAAGTTATACCAAGGATAAACGGGAGACATGTGCGGTCCACATTTTTATTTCTATAAAAGTATCCTGGACAAATGAGAAGGAAAGACAAAGTGGGTTGGGATTTTTTTTTTTCCAAATCCTACAGGTGGTTTCAGTTATTCAATATGTTTGTCTAATTGCTCAAATGTTACCTGCACAATATTGAGAGCAGACACTCCTTTGCAAAGTTTCTTCATCAGCTTCTGAATGCTGCCTGCACCCTCTTTAGCATAAATCCCCCTTTCCTGCCTGCAAAAGCTGAAATGGGCTGTGTTCTTGTCTTACCCTTTGCCATCCCAGTCTTAAGAAGCTGGATCTGACAAACATAGCATTAAAAAAAGGGGGGGTCCAGGGGACTGCCACCAGCTGTTGCTAATAAAACAAATGCAGCCCTCACATCGGTCACTTCCTCTTCTAACTTCATATCCCCCTGGTGTTGGCAGTAATTGGGAGGGGGGTTACCCGGGGCATTCCTCTCTCGAGGGAGACAATAAGAATATTAATATTAATGCCCTAGCTGCTCCTTCAGATGGGAATGGATAAGATGGAGTGATTCAAAGAAGGCTTGATCAATCATTCCATGTCTTGGCAAGAAAATGATGTCTTTTGCATTTAAGAAAGAACATCTGGGGGGAATCACAGTGGTTAAAAGAATTGGGTGGTTGGCAACCAAAAATTCACCTCCTTAATGGAGTTCGATTTTCCCTCCCGTCGGGGACTTCTGGCCCTGCTGGGGAACAAAAGCAAAAGTCTGAAATGCTTACTTGAAAATATGGGCTTACATTTCAGCACTCTGTCGGTGACCTCGCTGCCGACTGATTTATTAGCGGGGTCTAAGAAGGCATCTGGGGTAGCTGGTCAACTTGTCTGATTCTGAAGCCAAGGGTGACCACCCCGGGAGCATTTGTGACTCTGTGACCCCACATCTGGCCCGCGAAGCTGCTTCTGTTCCCAGAGCGACTTGAGGAGTGAGCTCTTTGGAGCAACGTGGACGACGTGGACAGTTAGCCAAACCTTTCAAAGCCTGGGAGAGTCAAGAGGTTGCTGCCGGCTCGGGACCGGGTATCAGCAAGGCTGCGACACAAAAGGCCCTCGCACATGGCAGATAGACACGGGTTTCTCAGGACATTAAATATCTCAAGGTCTCGCCACTGAAGGCACAAGTGGAGCCTTGTGTAACAGACAAAGATGTGTGGCCTCGGGGAGGGGGTGGGGACTTTCACTGTTCTCTCTCTGAATAGTGATGACCCAGCATGGAGACACTGGTGACCTGCATCCCCTCTGCCAGATGCCAGACAGCCATTAGTTAACTAGAGGAGCGGCCCTTCCAGGGACACGCCTGTCACACATCCACACTCCCTGCTTCAGGAGTCTGGGGGCTGGGGGGGGCAGGGAGGGGCGGTGGGGACGGAGCAAGGTGGGGCGCAACAGGGCAAAATCAGCACATAGAACAAACGCGGAGGATTACAGGAAGGCAAAAGCACCCGACTTGAGTCAAAATAAAGAGGAGGGAGGTGTTCAAAGAGAGTCTTCCAAGCGGATACCCGTTAACCTAAGTGACATCCAACATCTTTCCAAAGGGTATTCCCCCTCCCAGAGCTCACCACTGCCCCAAACCTCTACATTTATCCGTAATCCCCAAATTGTACGACCGCCTAAAACACCCTCTGCTGCCTATAACGTGAGGCTCGTGCTCGAACAACCCGGGAACGACAGTATGGGTTCTGATTATTCCTAACCCCTCTCCCCATTAGAACTATAAGCTCCATGACATCACTGAGTCCTCAGTGCCTACAGCTACACCCGGCATATAGGGGCTTGATAAATATTTGTTGCCTACATGAGTGAGTGAGTGAATGAATGAATGTATGAATATCAATCTACTCACCCTCTCAGAACACAGAGCCTGAGAAAGTATTACACACATGACCAAAAGCAGAAAACTGACCTGTAACCAGGCAGTGAAATATGGCATCAAGTTCCAGCTCCTTAGACAATCCCTCACCATTGTTCCATTTTGGGGCCACAAGCAGGTGAGATGTTTCAAAGCCCTTCCTGGAAACGTGTATCCATACACGTGGTTTTTAAAGAAACACTATTCTACTTTTTAGTACATTATGTTATTGCTATGGAAACGGCGATATCTTAAAGAAGAACACTGGAACTTTCCAAAGACAGTATTTATCCTTCTTGTACTAGCAAATAATGTGTTTCGCCTAAGAACTTGTTAGGTGGCCTGCAGCTAAATATAAAGGGACAGATTCTCATCATGTGTAAGTCTATGGGAAAATTTGGACCACCGGCTTTTTAAGATACATTTTAAAATAAACTCAGCACAAAACTCTAGACATAATTGGGGCTTTCAATGAAACATTTAATATGTCAGATTTGTTTTTGAGTTAAAAAAAACTATTTATATTAGAGTCCCAGCAGAACCCTCTGCAGGGTTACAAGCTGTCCTTGTCTTTGGATTTTCAGAAGACTGACCCCACTCAGTAGTTTTATTTAAGACCATCAATTCCTCTGTAATGCTCAGCTGATTAATATGCCCCTAGCTCCCCAGGACTGACATCGCCTTTTAACTGAAAGTTTATGAGAGAAAGCATAAACCCAGCCTAGGCTCAAATAGCACAAGAGAAAGGAAACCAAAGAAGATTAGAGGAGGGTTAGCAAAGGGTCCCTCGACTCTAGTACCACACGTGCGGGTTCAGTAAGTGCCAGTCAATAAGATCGACCTGTACAATTTTGCCTACCTTACAGATCCGTTTTTGAAGTGAAACTAGACAGATTCATTTTAAAAACTTCTCTTCCATGGGGTGCCTGGGTGGCTCAGTGGTTAAGCCTCTGCCTTCAGCTCAGGTCATGATCCCGGAGACCCGGGATCGAGCCCCACATTGGGCTGCCTGCTCGGCAAGAAGCCTGCTTCTCCCTCTCTCACTCCCCCTGCTTGTGTTCCCTCTCTGGCTGTGTTTCTCTCTGTCAAATAAATAAAATCTTTAAAAAAAAAAAAAACTTCTCTTCCTGCTGATGAAAAAAACAAAAAACAGTCAAGAGCAATTTGCTGAGAGCCGGTTCCAGCACGATAGTGATCATAATTTCTACCTGCGTTACATGCAAAATTGACAGCGTTGTCACCTTTGCTTTTAGTTCAGGCAAGTTATCCCTGGGCAAAGATGGCAACGCCCCCCTTCTTTCCTAGAACTGGACTTGAAGCCAGCCAGACCCAGGTTGGCACTCTACCATTGCCATCTGTGAGCTGCTTACCCTGGAGCAAATTCCTACCCCACTCGGTTCCCCAGCTTAGCTGATCACCCAACACAGAACACACCTAAAGATCCTAAAACAGTTCTCACTTAACATTTAATTCTCTTCTTTCCTCTGATAATATAAAAAAAAAAAACCATTCCATTTCTCTTTCTTGTTTTCAGCCTGCTAAAGTGCAGGTATCTTTAAAGCTTCCAGAAGCTGAAAGAGAAAAGAATCATGTTTCCATGGACATAGTTCACTTACAGGGAATAGTTCTCCCATTAGTACTTTAGATCAACACTTATTTGACAAAATAATATTGCTCTCATTACTATAATTTGTGCTGTGTGTCATCTTTTGTGCAAGAGCCCAAAGGGCATTACAAATACAAAATGCTTGCAATCTCTAAAGGTTTAGGTAAATATTATGTTTCATTGATCAACTGATAATAACAGAGTGATGTGCATAAGATTTGATACTATTTTGGTGACATACCTGAGCAAATACCAAACTTCCATATTCTCTCTACACTTCATGAGTGGCATGTACCCACTGCCCCTCTTCTGTGACCTCGCTGTTGTTGCTGGTTGACCGAAATGCCATCTTACATGGGTCCCTACACACATCCTTCAGCATGACACCCCAAGCAGCCACCAGGAAATAGGCGGAGTGGGCTTATCAGTCTAAATCCATCTGCCTTCCTTGAGTGGGTTATTTTCCAAGTGTTGTCTACATTTGGGGTAAAGTCACACGAAGGAGCTCAGAGCTTTTTTGCATGCTTCCTTTCCAGTATTTTTTAATGTTCATTAAAATATATCCTTCAAAACATACTTACTTGTTAGTTTTATCCTTTGATCTGGCACAATGAAATTCTTAATTCTTAATCTTCAGAAGCAGAAGATTTACTGAAAACCCTGCTTCTCTCCTCTTCAAGAAAGATAATAGCCACTACTTCTCCAAGGCCCCTCTCCAGCCCAACACTGGCTCCATCTTTTTACCTACGGGGATTTGCCACCAACCTCATCCCCTGCTTGCCATCTCACCTGGCCTCCATCATGCTTCCTTTTCCTGGATCTTCCCCTGCTCAGATTTTTAGAAGCGATCACCGTCCCGTCTGGTACTGTTGCAAGCACTTGATTCCCCATTTCAGCTGGGCCCTTGGGACTGCTTAGTGAATCTGTAGAGGTCCCCTTCCCTCTCCATTTCATCAGAGCTTCTAAATCTTCATCAGCCTTCTCAGTCTCCATCCCCTGGCTCCATTGACTCAACAGATGCCAACTTGCCATGGCGAACAGAGACGCCGTTAGGTGGGGGCTGTGAGCTCTGTCTGAACCTCTGCATACACTCATTCTTGGCTTGGCCTCTCCTTCTCTCTGTGCACAATGTCTGTCCCTCCCCACTGGCTCCGTGCCCCACACCTGATCCAGGACTCTCTGTCATTGTTTGCCCACCACTCCCTCAACACACCTTCAAAATCTTTTCTTGGACAAATTCCTCTGAGCCTACAAGTGAGATCAACAGTATTACTCATCACAAATAAACAAGCAAGAGAGCAAGCAGGCAGAGCCCTTTCTTTGACCTGGAGCCTGACACTTGAGCTTCGTCCCACCTCCAAGTGCTTTCTCCCATGTTGCCTCTGCATGAGGTAAAATTCCACCTGTTCCTGCACCTCCAAACCCTGCTCACTCCTTCTGACATAACCCCATGTGTGTTTCCTTCCCGACATCTGCATGTGCAGAGAACCACTTGCCTGCATGAATTTTACAGCCCTGTACCCCTCTCCCCAGCTTTCTTGTATCAAAATGATGAACACTTCTGCTCCCGTAGCTCCTGGAAACTCAGCAACACCACAATCCCTCTCTTGTTCATTTTGTATTCTCAAAGTGCCCAACATGCCTTGTATACAACGGGTGCTTACTTAATCACCCCCATTTTAGAGAGATCAGGAATCTTTAGCCCCATGCCCTAAATCACAAAGCTTGTGAACACCGAAGTTGTCACAAATGTTAGTGTTCTTTCAACCCCTCGCGGAGTTCCTTATTCTTAAACATCTTCCTGGAATCGGGTCACCATGATACCATTTCTGTGGTCTGGAGCAAGTTTCTTTAAATGTCTACTTTCCAAAGGCTTTCCACACACGTTCGATTCATGTTGCACATAGTAGGAGCTAAAAAATATTGATGAGTAAGTGAATGGGTTTTGGCTGATGATCTTATCCAGAAAAGGTTAAATTTGTTAAGGGACAAGATCAGAAGCATTCTGGGTGGTGGGGGCGGGGCTGGGGGGGAGCCCCACAGGGGGTCATGCTGTCCCCTGCCTATAACAGACACACACTGAGGTCAAGTGCTGGCCCCCCTTGGACTGCAGCCAGACCCCCTGCCCCTCAGCCCAGCCATGGATTCCATCCTTCCTGTGGTGCGTTTTCATACGTAGGCAGTTTACATATTTAGAAAATTACAATATAAGCCTCTTCTGTTTTCCAAATCAAGTTCTCCAATTCTGATCCTTAGGATCTGAGATAAAAGCCTCACCAGTCACACGGGGAATAATAGGAGATGATCTATTTCCCCTCCTACACTGGGTACCAAAGGAACATCTCCCAGTGTTGAGTCGGGAGGGCCGTTCCAGATGATTAAAGAAAACCAGGCAAGACCATTTTATTGCCCACCTTCTGTAAGACCAGGTGGAATGAGAATTTTTCTTAAGGATTTTATTTATTTATTTGACAGAAAGAGAGATCACAAATAGGTAGAGAGGCAGGCAGAGAAAGAGGGGGAAGCAGGCTCCCCGGCGAGCAGAGAGCCTGATGTGGGACTCGATCGCAGGACCCTGAGATCATGACCTGAACCGAAGACAGAGGCCCAACCCTCTGAGCCAACCAGGTGCCCTGGGATGAGAATTTAATGTAGGTACAGTTGGGGACCTCTCTGCCAAAGAGAAGCTAGAAGCCTTCATTGACCTTCCAGTTATTTATCGTAATTGATGCTCTCCTGGATCTAAATTGTATTATGTTGGACAATGATAGGATTATGTAAAAATCTCCTGGCACCACAGGTATTTTCAGGAGATCAAAGCACAACCCCTAGATAATAAGCAGTTCTGAGTGCTGAGGAATGTCCACTTTGTTACGGATGGTACATTTCTCGATACTGAATAGGGCTGGTGAAAACAGTCACTTGAACCCAGAAGAAGAGTCTATTATCCAAAGAGTGTAAGAGTGCTACTGCACTTAAAAAAAAAAATAGAGTTTTAGCAGCAGACGAGAAAGGGAGAGCATTAGCCCCTCAGCAGAATCTTTAGTAATTGCCTCCCTGAAAAGGCTCTAAATAAAGTAATCACATAAAGGTAAACATAATGGTATAAAGAAATGATTGAGCACACTTAGGTGGGACAACTGAAGGCTAGCTGCATTTGTTTTTCATTCCTCACTGAAAAATATAAGCCATGTTTCGTAGATGTAGGAAGGAGCCAGAGGACTGAATACAGAGATTAAAATACTTCATAATTGCTTTAGTCAAATGAACAGATTTTGTATATAAAAGGGACCTGTAGGCATAATTTAGGGCAGGTTTTGCATGGAAATGAAGTATCAGTTAGAAATCCAGTACCCACCACCTTACACAACTTGTCTCCGTAAGATGGGTATTTTAATCTCTAATTTATTAAAAGATGAAATGTTGGAATGTTGGATAGATTGAAATCATTTGTCAGATCACGAAGTCCTCATAACATTTCTCAGCCTTAATAACACATCTGCTCTCAGAATGTGGTCTCTTGATAATAGCTTTCTGAAAGTGTCTGAATTTAAGGATTATTTGAGACAACAGATTTCCTTCTATTTGGAATTGAACGAGGCATCTGCTCCCTCACCGTTAGCTTTGTGTGCTAGTCTCAAGGCATTCATAAAAGGGCAGATCATTTTGAGCATGATGAGAAGGAGAAAAGACCTCTGTTGACAGTATGAGATTTGCAGAGAGAAATGAGAACTTCTAAAGGTAGTTTCGTGTGTTCAGAAATATTACGCCCTTGTTCCTTTTCTGATCCGGGCAGAACATGGTGGCTGAAAGAGGAGGAACAACAGAGCACTCCGAAACCAAAAACTTCAAAGACTTTGCTGGAACGCTGATTCACAAATCGTATCTGACCTGATGCAGTACAACGAGCAGAACCTGGTGGAAATGGGCAACCACGATCATTCCAAAGATCCCAGGCCAAATCCATGTCCAAGTGCAAGAACATACGAAACAGAATGGAAAAACAATATCTGAAAGTCACCTTCTCCGTTTTACCTCTGTGGCAGAATATTCCAGAAGGTGAAATCATAACAAAGCTTTTATGCAGGATCAAAGGTAAACCATACATACAAAGAAAGACAGGTCATATGTCTTTGCAGGTGCTGGATGGATAAAGGAAAGACCATTATCAGCTTCTGGACTCCATTTAATGATAAAAGTTAGCATTTATAGTTGGACATGCTCATTTTAAAATGATGGTATGCCCTTTTATTTCCACACACACCCACAAAAATATTCCTTACATTTAGAAAGAAGTAAGAGGAAAATTTTAGCTAAGTTTCCTGATATTTGCATATTGTCATCCTACAGATATCTCCACAGATGGCCGCTGATGGCTACGTCATGGCAAGGAGAAACGCTTTGATTATAAAAATGAGATTCTTCCTACGAATTGGTCCGTATTCCATGGGCACATACAAACATATGTACAAAGAATTCATAGATTCAGTCTGTGGCATGTTTAAGAGAATGAGATTCTCAGATCACCTAACTGTCTGAACCTGATTACAACAATGAAACATTGAAATTAAGCCCTGCTTGAAAAAAAGACAGCTGTCCATCCACTTCCCATGTAGGACAACATCTAACTGTTGGAATAATGAAAGGTGTGATGAGAAACACCTCCCCAGTTGTCTTTTGGTTTTGGGGGTTATCCTTCCTCATTGATCTTTATGCTCCATTTGGCACCTTTGCTTACTTTCCTTTTGGGGACCCTATCTGCCTTTGGATCAATCTTCTGTCACATGCTATCTCTTGGATAACTCATCCCCTGAATCCAGATTTTCATTGTCCCCAGAGGGGTGCTCGATGATCCTGTGTGTGAGGGTCAGGCACCACATCCAAGGAAGAATTTAGGTGTGTGCTGAGCCTTTTCCAACTGTCCCAGGGACTGCAAAGTGTCACTGGCATTTAATGGGAGTCAGGTGCTGAGTGCGGGGGGCGGGGGAGGAAAAGCAAGAACACTTAGTTTTCTGAGCTATGCAAGACAGTTTCACTTGACAAAGTTTTGTCTTGCCAAAATGCAAACAACATCACACTTTTGAGAAACACGGAGCAGGGAAATAAAATTCTTAACCTCTCATTCGTTATTTCTGAACCCCTAGTCTTGAGTGCTTTGCTTCAATGGGGCTCAGGCCTCTGCTCTACACACAAGATGCCCCAGCATGTTTCTCCCACCTTGACCTTTAAATGCATCACTCCATGCCCCTCCTGTCAGTTGCAGCCAAAGATCGCCTGGTGGGCAGGTCAGACTTAGATCCACCCAGAAGCCGGGCAGATGTCCAGTCGGCTTTGCTTCTTTGTCCTTTATCCCCTTGTCCAAATGACTGGGTTCTGCCAGTTCTCTTTATCTACGATGCCTTTCGGAAATGCTTTACCTCCTCCGTTGACCCCCTATCAATCCCGTCCGACTTCTCAAGGTAGTCTGTGCCGTTTACGGGCGGTCCTACACACCGTTGCTACAATTGTTTCTACGGAACACTCCCCAGCATTTCTGAAAATCCACTGTGACACATCCTGCCTTTTCGCACCGGACCGTCACCCACCCCCAAGGGTTCTCACACCTCTTCCCCCATCTCACGCTTCATCTTTCCTGTCCGGTTGGTAGACCCACCGTCCCAGGCGTGCTTCTCCACGTGACAGAGCCAGCCTGCGTTTCCCCTTCCCTTCTCAGTACCTGTTGGACCCATCACTCATGCTCACCCCACCTCCGCTCCCTCCCAGCATCTATGCTCCAGCAACTGTACTGTGTGGACCACACCAGAGCCTGAGAAAAAAAGGAAAAGGAAAAAATCAGTCATAGCTGTCTTGTTTTTCAAAACCCTGACGTTTGGTTCATTAGTCATTATTTTGTATTCCTTGTATTTATTTTAAATACGGCATTAAAATATTCTTTATCTTGATGAGTGAGTTTCTGGCAACTTCTTACATTGTGCGCTAGAGGCAAATGTCTCGCTCGCCTCGCCCTGGGCGCAGCCCCGTTGTGCGGCCCCCGCTCCTCCCACTCTGCTCCTCCTGCAAGGCATCCTGGATGAAGGCTTTCAGTGCCGAGACCCGCCTGGATCCCATCCTCGGCTGCCTGCCGGCAAGTACGCTGTGGGCGTCAGTTGCCATGGGAGAGCTCTTGTCATCAGCAGGTTTGGGGCATCTGGTCCCCCTCTAGGACCAAGGCTCATATGCTGTGCTCTTCCCTGCCCTCCACTCAGCGCATGCTCCAGAAGGAGCTTTGAGCACCACAGAATGCAAGAGGCGGACAGTGATAGGAACCTCAGGTCAGATACTGAGATGCAATAATAGGAATACTGGCTTGGAGAATTAAGAGAAACAGACCCCAAGTCTTCTCACCATTCCCCTACTGTTTTCCTCGTCTTGGGGGACGGAGGAGGGGTTCACTTGCAAAGTCCCCCTGCCCTGCAGACTCTCTCATTCAGACAGCCCACCTCCTCCTCTAGGAACCTCTAGGACCCCGCAGCTCCGCCCACAGCCCTGCAAAAGTGCCTGGCGATCAGATAACAAGGTTAAGTATTTCTGAGGCATGTGGCAGAATAAATTAGTTTCATCTCACTAAGAAAGAAGACGTGCCCTATTTGCAGAGAAACACATGTGCATCCGGAAGCGGGGCTCCAGGCGCTGAACCGGCCTCTGGTGACACTATTTGGCAAATGCACCGGGTCCAATCTTTGGGCGCCAACTCCGTGCTCTCGTGCAAGTGCTCCTGGCCGCCCTCACCCGTGGCACTGACCTGAGTTCTGAGGCTCGCAGACCCGGCAGCTGGGAATGTAGGTCAAACCTGCTTGCTTTCTCCTCTGCGCCTCCTTCACCTCCCTACCAAATCCTCACTTGCTCCCCTTCCAGCTGCTTCCTCGCCTTTCCCCCCCAACCCCTTCAATGTTCCCAGCGACGAGCCAAAGCCAAGTCAACTTGACGCCGGGAAATATTCCTCCCTGTACATACCTTTCTAAATAGTGTCAAGGAATGATACTTTCTTATGCAGAGCAAACACATAAATCCTATATGGGGCTGTTCCAGGCACGTGTAAACTGCAGTCACTTCTGGAAGATTCGATTATTTTGAGCATTAGACAGGCGGCAATAAAAAATCTCTTTCAACTAAAAAGGAGCAGGAGAGAGGATATAAGTGAACAGAAATGTCCTGTTGCTGTTACATTGGGACCCTGGTTCTGATAGAGTTTTGCGTAAGGGGCATTAAATTCTCCCACAAAAAGGGGACAAGGGCTGAGCTGCAGAAGGGGCCCTCTGCAGGTCTCTGTGCCTCTCCCCCAGGCCTTAGCTCCCCAGGTTTATCCACACCACAGTGCTTTTAGCCCAAATTTTTGACTCTACTGAACAAGACTTCTCTTACTTTAAAAACAACTGATAAGCATTCTTGCACCGTCAGTATTTGAAAAGCCAAGAAGAAAGACATTTGAAAATTATTACATATCTGTCCAAACAATGTTTTATATTTTCTGACCTCTAAAATATGCGATTAAAAACAAAACAAAACAAAACAAACCCAAACAAAAACAAAAACATTTTCAGGATGGTTAGTGGTTTGGTGAGGTCAGATATTAAAACAAAGCCTACGGAATGTGGTTTTCTTTGCTTTGTTTTGTTTTTGTTTGTTTTTATGCTGATTTGTTATTTGAATTCAATTATCAAACATAGAGTATATTATCAGTTTCAGAGGTAGAGGTCAGTGATTCATGAGTGACATAGAACACCCGTGCTCATTCCATCACGTGCCCTCCTGAATTCCTAGAATGTGTTTTATTGAAACATAAATAACATGTATACCTAAAATATGGAAGGAGGAACATACGACCTCAGGAGATTAAGAAAGAGTTTCAAGTTTTCGGGAACATGGAAGAATAACGGAGGGGTGTGTGTCAGTTTCCCGTGGCTGCGATAACAGATCATCACCGATTTGGTGGCTGGTGACCTCAGAAATGTATCCACTCGCAGTAACAGAGGTCTGAAGTCCAAACTCAGAATCAGGAAGCTGAAATCCCGGCGGGCTTCTGTGCTCTTTCTGGAGGCTACAGGGGCGAAGCCAATCCCTGGCCTCTTCCAATGTGGGGTGATGGCGGCCCCCCATTGTCTAAGGCCATGTCACTCCAGTTCCTACCAGGTCACTTCGTCTCTTCCTCTTCTATCTGTGTCAGATCACCCTCTGCTCCCTCTCCCAAGGGCACGTGATTGTATGTAAGGCCCATCGGGATGAAGTCCTCATCTTAAGATCCTCAAATTCATTCCATTTAGAAAGTCTCTTCCCCTGTATAAAGTAACACTTAGATTCGAGAAGTGCAGGCTACAGGAAAGCCCAGAACGAGCTTGGGAAAACACCAAGGATGACAGCAATGGCTCATTGGGCCACATTCAGAGAAAGATGAAGAACAAAGAAAGACTGGGCTTATTTATTCATTTTCCTATCACTTTTAGTTTTCCCAAAAGGGAGAATGGTCTTCACATTGAAAATGGTTGAACACATCACCAGACGAAGACCAAGCTGAGTAAGAAATTACTAAGTGTGTGTTGCTGAGCCATTTTGGTGAATTCAGACCCGTAAGTCAGGGTCTGGAAGCAGTGACCCATGTGGGCTCAGGATTCTGCTGCCAGGAAACTTCTGGCATTGCCTGATTTCTCATTCTCCAGGTGGTAGCTTCATTGTCACTTCTTCAAAGGGAGGTCCCTGACCCCTATAAGGATTTGTCCAAGCCCCCACTGCCCTGTGAAGTCCACAGGACTGGGATTATTTCCTTTTCCATCCCCAGTGTATACCCAGCACCTGACACAGTGCTCAGTCATAGGAAAGGCTCCATCACTGCTTGTTAAGTGAATAATAGTAGCTAACATTTTTGAGCACTTTGTATGTGACAAGCAGTCTTCTGAGTGCTTTATATGTGTTAACTCACTTACAGAGGAAGCAACAAAGGGAAGGAGGAAGAAAGGAGAATAAGAAAAGAGAAGATAGATTCACAGAGGTCTCCATTTTCAAAATCAGGGATAACAAAAAATGGAAAAGCTGAGAATTGGGAAGCCTGACATTTATCCCCAAAACAGATCCAGAGTGAATTCTTAAACAGAGACGTTGTGAACACAAGCATAGAAAGAATCTATAAAAAGGCCTGAATTTAGGTTTTCCCAAATCTGTTAAACAAGTAGAGGGTGTGTAGAAATATATGTGAAACAAAACAAAAATGAAAACCTGAAGCCCTTAGCTTGCTACTATCTTTTTTGTTTTTTGTTTTTTTTAAGATTTATTTATTTATTTGAGAGTGAGAGCATGGGATGGAGCAGGGGGAGAGGGACAGAATCTCAAGCACACTCCCCACTGAGCATGGAGCCTGATATGGGGCTCGATCCCCCAACCCTGAGATCATGACCTAAGTTGGAATCAAGAGTCCAA
Source organism: Spilogale gracilis (assembly GCA_004023965.1). Lineage (NCBI taxonomy): Eukaryota > Metazoa > Chordata > Mammalia > Carnivora > Mephitidae > Spilogale > Spilogale gracilis. Next base: position 117,067 of record PITA01003913.1, read on the forward strand.
CATTCAACCGACTGAGCCACCCAGATGCCCCAAGCAATATTGTTATATGAGTTAGTGTTATGCTGCAGCCAAAGGGGAGTGTGAGGATAAGAGAGTCATGGGCAACATGGCAGAGTCTTAGAAAGAATAAGTCAAGTTGATCTGATGACTTTGAGCAAGTTATTTAGAATTTCTAAGATTTTCTTGATTCATCACTGTATACATGCCTGCAAGAGTTATTATGGAGATTAAAATACAGAATGAAAGGCCTGGCACATGGTAAGCTTTAAATAAAGTGAGTTCACTTCTTCCTTTCCCCTCCTTTAGTCATTATTGTACTTTGTCATGGAAGGAACTCTGAATTTCATTCCGGTCACTACATTTTAAGGAACACGATGACAAACTAACAAATACACCTGGAAGGAAGTATACCAGATTGAGGGAGTCATTGGAAACTGTCTTATTATAATAATAGTATCTTGTTTTTCTCTAACAACTTCTAATTTTCAGAAAGTTCAATATGCTTAACAATAAATCAGGTAAGCAGAAAAATGTGAATATGACATTTTATACATCAATCTAAAAATGCCCAGAAACATTAAGGGCCCACCAAATGTCACATAGCTCCTAAATAACCAAGACAGAGCACAAATGCAGCTTTACTGAGCACTCACCTTGCAATTTCCTTTTTTTTTACACTGCCTTCCTGCCTTCCTTATACGTAATGATCCAAGGAACCCCTGGGGCATATTCTGAAGATATCTACGGGAAGACATGAGAATTGCCTTAAAATATGTGAAGGATTGTGGTGTGCTAAAGGGAATAGTCCACAAGCCCAAGCACAGACCAGATTAAGGAGTAGAGATCCCCACCTCTCAGGCAGTGGCTCGACTTTGGGACCTTTGGAGCCATCGAGGTGAGCGCCCAAAGACCCAGGTTGACAGGGAGGCAAAGCAGCCACATCTGCCCTGGGGTACCAGTTGCCCTAGATCCATTCCTTTATTCTATTGTTAAATACATAATTTTTGAGCAAAAAAAACCATGCTAGGCATGGTGGGGCATAAAGAGATAATTAAGCCATTGTCCCCGACCATGTAGATTGCCTCAGATGCCCCCTACAGCTTTAGGAATCATATGAGTGTTGGACATTTTTATTGAAACAGATTTTTAAGACATTTGGGCGACACGATTGGCATCAACAGAGGAGACTTCAACAACTGACAGGGATGCTTCTCTCCACCTAAATGTTGCTGTATTTTCAATATTGAACGGACCTACGAGCAAGCGTGCCTGACCGCGTGAGCGTTCCTGTTCCTGTGTCTAAGCTAGCACTGACTACGTGACATGGTGGAGGAGGCTTTATCTTTCTCCACCCTCCTTCTGAGGGACTCATCCCACTTACTCTCGGGCAATCTCAAATGCCAACAGCCGTTGGTACGGAGGGCAGGTCACCTTCCCTCTCTACCCCTCTGAAATGGGAGAACTAACTGTGTGCTATTCTAAAGCATTTCAATATTTGCATTTCTAATTCCTATAAATGCTATAAGTTATAAGCATTTATTTTATGAAACTTGGAAAGATTGCTATTTGTCTCAAATTATACCAGTTACGCCAGCATCACATACCAGAACGCGGAATTATGGAACATATGAGACAGAAACCTGACACTCAGTTTCCTGCGATGTGTTAAACAGAGAAAAAAAAATTGTACTGCTGTCTAAAAAGCTGGATAATCAGTCTGAAACCTCAAATTATAAGATTAAATCAGTAAAGAAAACAATTGGAAAGGTACTTTCAAATCAGAACCTCTGAAGAGAGTCCAAGGGACATAATCGAGAGCTGAATAATGAGATAAAAGCAAACACTCTCTTAAACAACTCCGGAATTTATAATCTGGATTAAATATGGATTTTGTCCAAATCTGTAACTCATGTATATTTTTCTTAAAATAGGACACTGAAGTGCATTTGGGGTGTTAGGCAATTGTTGCTTATGGGGGGAAAAAAACCAGACTATCGTGCTTACTGACACATAGAGAATAATATTTTCTACCATTTAAAGAAAAAAAGACCATGATCAACCTTTCCAGTTAATTTGTTTAAAAAGCTAGATCTACTGGTTCACAAGCAACATCCAGCACTCCAGATATTTCCAGGCCTTCCCATGTTTATTAGTGTCAAAATAATTATGTATTTAGTAGTGGTAAGTAGTCAGAACTTTAAGAAATCACCAGAGAACAGATTAATGGATCGAAGTTCCAAATTTTATTAAAGTTCTTGCTGATTGATCTATCTCGGACATGATCTCTGAAACCCCTACTCCCCCCAAAGAACCCAAACCTATGATGTTTGCTGACACCTTCCATAGACATGTGTTGAGTAGATCTTGAATTCCTACTCCAACTGCCACATGCCTGGGTATTTTGTTCTTTGATCGATGATTAATTACTTTAAGAAGTAAAAATTAAAAGACTTCATTGTTTCAAAAAGCTGTTATTTTTTTTCTGAAGCTCTCTCGATAGAGGCATGTTATAGATTTAAGGGCTGATCAATGATTGAAAAAATGTGCTTCCCCCTTAACTGCAATGAAGAGGGGGGATTTTTTTTCTCTTTTCAGTGACTTCAGAGGATTGACTCTTATACCTCCAGACTAGGAAAGAGACTGGTCAAATTGTATTTAATTAATGCATATCAAATCAGGATAAAACCCTCCCGCTTGATTCACACCCTACCTTTGGCAATCTCCCCTTTCTTGTCTGAACTCCCACTTTGAAGTTCAGGATAATGGGATTTCATCCAATTTTGACCCTCAGGCTTCTTTTCTTGAAGTCTCCATACATTTGGCCCCCATGATCTCAAATGACTTGTTACAAAAGGAACATAATGCCAGGATACTATTTAGAATTGTAGAGTGATTACAGAATCCTATTGCAAAAGAGGTTCAGACCCATCCTTCTTAATCTTGTCTACTTTTTCTCAAAAGGAAATCCATCCCATGGTTTAAAATGCTGAAGGGAAACAGATTCTGTCCTTTTCAAGTCACATTTCTGCATCTTCCAACCATCTCCCAACTCTACTATGGGAGAATGTCTTACGTGTTTAACCTAAACTCTTCATATTTCAGCCAATACCCATTGACTCTATTTAAGAATGGCATGGTCCCGTTCTTTGTGTGAGACCATTACACCCAGAAAGACTAGAATGAAGTCCTGCAGCCTTCAGTGGGATCTTTACCTCCAAGCCCTCCTCCAGTGCTCTCACCAGGAATGGCTTGCTTCAAAGTCTATACTCTATGGTTGATGACTTTAAGAAATCTAAACTGCATATTTTCATGGTGAGCATGTTTTAGATGTCAGGCCTTGGTGTCTACTCCGACCGTGGATTAATAGCTATGTGATCTTGGGCAAATTGCTTATGAGGGTGGGGCCAACATCTTCTACAGAGGTTGGTTGAGAAAAGACAGGGGAAATAAAGCCCTTATTTCCCTCTGCTTAGTACACTGCCTAAATCCTCAATAAGTAGTAATCAGCATCACTCCAATAATTTATAAGCTTGATCAAATCTGTTGATTTAGATGTTGAGTGGTAATAAGTGTACAGATTACCGTGAGCTAGAAAGTTAACATTTCTACATGACTTCAAAACTGAATGAAGGGCGCCTGGGTGGCTCAGTTGGTTAAGTGTCTACCTTCATCTCAGGTCGTGACCTCGGGTCCTGAAATTGAGCCCTGTGTCAGGTTCCGTGCTCAGTGGGGAGTCTGCATTTGCCTCTGCCTCTGAACCTCTCCCCTGCTTGTGCTCTTGCGCTCTCTCTCTCCCTCAAATGAATAAATAAAAAGTCTTAAAACCTGAATGATACCCAGGTTGGGACTTAGTATTGGTTCCCATCCAGTGATTCTGAATCACTCCCTAATGGTACCATAGTAACATGATCAGCACCAGAAATGCCCAAGAAATGACCTTGGAGAATTTGGGGAGATCAGAGGGAATGTGACTTCTGATGAACCACACTCCCAGGTAGGCTCAGACTCTTCAGACTGGCCCAGCACTTTGCAGGTGCCTGTTACACTTCCCAAAAAATGCTAACATGTTCTTTAACTCATTTAGGGAAGGGGAAGATGAGAGAGAAGGGAAACTGAGGGAGTGTGGTCACAATCAGATGATGTCCAGGAGGAAGGTGAAACTCATGGCTGCAAGCAGCCTGACTTTGAGTTGGGTCCTGTTTAGGGGAGTTGGTGCAACATGTGGGACCAGGGAAGGAAGAAGGGAGAGCTTCAACAACACAGTCACAGGCATCCTTTGGGTCGGAGAAAGCTTGGCTTACACATAGGTCTCAGAGGGGGCTTCATGGTGTGCTAATGTGTGCATGGCTAGAGATGGGCAAAACACTGGCAAAATGTCACTCTTCCTTCCCAAGGCATCAACTATCAAATGATATTTTTTAAAAGACTCTCTAGGCTACTACTACTATAATTGGGTGTGATACTTTAAATGTACTAGGAAAGCACCTTACTTCCCTGATTGTTCTTGTAGTTTCCAAGCTCTGGGGTAGTAATAGAGTCTGTCGCCAACACAGGGACCATGGATCTTGCTCATATGTGCACAAATGCAGCTAAGGGCAATCAACTATGCTTGTTCAGTTTGGAATTCTCTATGGTTTTTTGAGTGTATCTGAAATGCATACAAGTGATGAAAAATCCTCTCAGTGTTAAGTACTTAACATGGAGCATTTACTGAGAAAAGGGTAAAGAAAGGTTTCCCAATTTTATTTTTTAAATAGTATATATGTGTATATGGATAGATAGCTAATGATTAATAGATAGATGAAAGAAAGAAAGAAAGAAAGAAAGAAAGAAAGAAAGAAAGAAAGAAAGAAAGAAGGGAGGGAGGGGGAAAGAGAAAGAGACAGAGAGGAGGGAGGGAGAGAGAAAGGAAAAAAGGAAGAAAGGAAGGGTGGGAGGGTAGGAGGAGAAAGGAAGAGAAGGAAAGGAAAGAAAGAGAAGAAGGATTATATGTTGATCTAACTGTAGCTACAGAATCGCAAAGAAAATCTTTTTCAAAAGTTATTTATTGGGGTGCCAGGGTGGCTCAGTTGGTTAAGCGTCTGCCTTTGGTTCAGGTCATGATCTTGGGGTTGTGGAATCGAGTCCCACGTTGGGCTCCCTACTCCGCAGGCAGTCTTCTCCCTCTCCCTCCCACTCATGTTCTCTTTCTCTCTCTCTTTCTTTCTCTCAAATAAATAAATAAGATCTTTTTAAAAAGTGATTTCTCAAAACAAGCTTCACAGTATTCACCAATAAAGCAGACAAGATTAGGAGCATTGATTGACCGTTTTTTAAATCTATGATATCATTGTTCAAAAAAGGAAGAATTTTGGTTTTAAACTTTCAAAAATTCCATTTCCAAAGGTAAATCGTATTTTTAAATAATTATTAGATGTTCTTCCCATAGAAGCCTTGGCAAAGGGTGCAAAATTTCTGAAGTTTGAAGGTCAAATACCAAAAGAGTAGAAGCCCGGTTTACCTACTCACTGGGCATCAAACCCTAATTTTGACATCAGTCTCTTTTTGATGTCTTGGGACCCCATTCCCTAGACTCAAGAAGTGTTAGAGCTGGAAGGACCTCGGATGCTCCCTGGTCCCATTTTCTAGTTTTACCCAGAGACCGAAGACCCTCAGAGAAGCAGCTAACTTGTCCAAGATCCCCCCAGTTAGTAATTAGCAGAGCCAGCCTGGAAGGGAGGTCTCTTAAGTCCCAGCTCAATGCTTTTTGGACGACAATATGAATCTTCTCTTGACAAAAACAGAACCTGCTCAGAGTGTCTTGAGAGATGCCATGCATTTTTTTTGTTTGTTTTTTGTTTTTTGTTTTTGTTTTTTTTTAAGTGTGATGCATTTTTTATTCTACTTTGAGAAAAATGCTGCCAAACTGTCTCTAGGGAGTGGAGCCTCTATAAGGAATGAGGGTTTTCATGCTTGGAGATAGCAATGAATAATCATCCATTTAACACCTAGACTTCATCTCAAAGGCCACAACCCCCCTGGGGAAAATGATCAGATGGAGAGCATCTGAACTGGGTTTGGGAGAAAGAGACCCAGGGAAAAGTTGGGGAACTTAGCAGCCAAGAGATGTTGGAGAAGAGTTGAAAAGTGAGCAAGACTAGAGCATAGAAGAACTATAGGTAGCCAAAGAGAAGTTCAGATCACTGTAGCTCATAGAATCTTTATACATCTATAAAAGAGCTGTTCTTTATATTCATTGAGAGCCCATTAAAGGACTAAGTAAATACCTTTTGCTTCTCCTAGGGGGGCAAGCATTTCATTATGTGTGTGTATGTGTGTTTCATCCATTAAACCCTTGGCGAGTAGGGGTCAGTGTGGGAGAATAAAAGAGTCCAGATGAGGTTAAACAAAAGGAAAAGTACCAAGAGATTGATAGAACTGAAACATGGTGGCCAGATGAGACAAGCACCAAGACAAACTCCTGATCAGTTTCCTACAGACAAATTCAAAGATCCGGACCCCCAGCCTTCCTTTGAGAGTAATCACAAATCAGTTTCCTTTGTTTTACCAAAAGGTAGCTTTCAGTTAATCTAAGCCTGTGGAATAATTCTAGGTATTCTACTTGGTATGTGCCAAAGTTCCAGATCAATCTTTTTAAATTAGTTTATTTTTCAGAAAGTATGAGATATTACGATATGTAGCATATTTCTTCCCCCATAGCAGGCGCTGAAGAGCTGCTGGTTTAGGAGCTGTTCACAGGTTTGCTAACGGACTGAAGATCATAGCAGGGGATCATAGGAAGATCCTGGCCTGTGCATATTCAGGAAGCATCCTTCATGTGTTTCCTCTTCTGAGCAGAGTCTCAGAGTATCAGAAATCCTTTGAGATCTCATCTCAAATGGATTTCGTGTTTTCCCCCCTTTTCACTGATGTTGCAAAATGAGTCTTTTCAGCGAGTCCTAGGAACGAAGCTTGACAGTTCTTAAATTTTCCTCTGCACCCCCTGACCACAAAACAAGGCAATGATGGGAAGGAGCACATTTTTGGGGCCAAGCTCATGTTTATTCCGAGAGCACATGCCAGGAATGAAAGCAAGGACAGGTTGTGTCCTAAGTGTCTTGCTAAAGGCCTTCCAGCCTTGTGTCCGGATGCAGACTGTCCAGGTCCTGCTCAGACGCCGTGGCTGCCGAGAGCGGAGAGCTCTGCAGACACAGATGCCCGCATGTTCCTCCCATTTCCAGGGTGTTTCAGGCAAGGCCCTTGAGTAGGATTTTGCACTGAAAAAGCAGTCCCTAGTTCCAATCAAATTTTCAGCTAAGAATTCCTCAAAAGAGAACATCTGACAAAACCAAACCATTTCTACATTCAACAGAAAAAAAAAGTTCACCTCCATCCACCTAAGTATTAAATTTCCATTACGCGTTTCACAAACTATACCACAGCGGCAGCTCAGGACCCCGGGGCCGTGTGGGTCTCATCCTACAGATTCCCAGCTGAGACCGGCAAACTCCTGAGATTTATGAAGTGGCCACACCCTCTCACAGCAAGAGATTTTTGGAAAAATGCAAAGGGGACATTAGATCTCATCCAAAAGAAATATGAAGTTAGGCAAAAATGTCTCTTTGGGACTGAAAACTCACTCTTGATGAATTTTACTCCCCCCTCCCTTTTATTTCTAATAAGTAGTTCTGAAGAGAAAACTGATAATTTTCTACTAGGGCCTTTTAAGCAATCCTCAAAGTTCTCATGACATTATTGTTATCATTGTTATCGTACACAAATCCAAGGAGCTATGCTCCCTTCTGGTCTATTTGCAAGAGCTTACAGTGGATATTCTTTAAAAACACTGCAATGTTCTGTGATTCATCTGAATTAAAGTGCTTAGGATTCTGTCTCAAGCAGCAGCAAATGACCTTTTTAAAGACACCTAATTTACTGAGTCCATTAGGTTTATGATAGTAAATAAAACCTCTGCAATGCTTCATACTAACAATAACGTCTTTCAAAGGATTCTGCCCTTAATGGTCAATTTCAGAACATTCAATGTTGTTAACAATCAACTTCCTGCCTATTACTGTGCTACAGTTTATAAGTATCAAGTCAGATAGGTCATAGTGTTACCTTTGCAGGCCAGTTGTAGGGCTCACATTGATACTCTGTAGAATAATTGCCAAACACTGGACTGTGATGATTATTATTTAAAAAAAAAAAAAAGTCTGATTTTTTCAGCAGGTTGCGAGTCTTTTGCACTGACACTTTTCTTTAACTTTCTCCCCCTCAGGATCAGGTAATTAAAAGGGTATTGATGCAAAGGGAGACCGAACACCACATGGCTTGGCAAAGTGTTTCCATAAAGTCCTGTCCTGTAGCTGCAGATACAAACTCAAGCTGGTCATGTGCAGAGAACTCGCGGCATGTTGAGCTCACTACCCCTCGGCACAGCCAAATGTTTCAGCAGCTGCCCTTTTGTCCTGTGTCTTAAATAAACAAAGAACAGATACAAATTAATGACCTAGATTTATGGCAAAACACACTGCCTTCCCAGAGCAAATAGCCTTAAAAGAACAGATGCTAAAATCACATTTCTTACTCACAGACCCCCAGAGAAGATACTTCTGAGAGCACGTTAGCTTCTATTCTATAGAAATTAATAATCGGTAGAAATGCAATGGTATTGTGCAATGTCACACGGACCCCCGATTTAGTGAGCTTCCAGGCGTAGGCAGAGTGAACCCAGAGTTTCTTGCGTGAGCCACTGCACCACTTTGTTCTAGGATCTTAAGAGCTTTATGTCATTTGTGCCTTTTATTTAACTTTTCGCTAAGAAAGATCGGAAGATCGCTTCCTTAGGCTTTTAGACAAAGATCGGATTGGGTTAACATCATTGCTACTGTCATTCCTAATAGAGTACCAGCAACGTCAGAAAATCTCCTTCTTTGTTTTCCTCCGAACCCCAGGATGATGGAATTGTAGGAAAAATGGGGTTGTGTCTTTCAAACTCGGTTCAGATTTTGCTCTCCGCTTTTTTCTTCCTTGGTTTCTGTTTTAGTCAAAGCCAGCGACACCTAACAAAACCCGGTAGAAACAATAAAAATCTTGCTGTCTATTTTTTACCCAGATACTTCATAATTTATGGCAAATGGGAATGAAGCTAGGTCACCTCCAGACAGACATTAGAATGAAAAGGTACAGTATGTCACTGGCTACACATTGTGCGTTCTCTTTATCCCACACTGTACAATATTTCCAATCTTATTCAATCATTTAATATACATTTTCTTGTCAAGTTTCTTGGCAGCAGCCTCTGCAGCTTGCAAGATGGACCGAGAATGCCACAGGTGGGCTGATTAGCGGGTGGCATTTCTGAATTCTAACAAGCTGTTAGCATTATGTCTGTTTGCTTTAGGTACAGATGTGAAATGATTTGACAGTAGATTTCAAAAGTGTGTGAGTACATTTTTGTATGTCAAACTATGGAAATCTGTGTGTGTGTGTGTGTTTTTAATTTCACACATTGATGGTATGTATTGTATTTATTAATTTCAGAAAGTATATGCCACTGACATGGCATAAAAATTAAAAAGCAGTATCCATAATGTATAAAAACGAACAGATTGAATAAACATCCCACCCCCAGTTAATCAGAAAGTCTTATCTCGTGCTTCAGAAAAAGTCAGAGGTTGGAGTATCTCAGCCAGGAAATAACAGTCTTTGAAAAGTTTGTTTTAATTGCTTTTACAGTGTGATGGTAATTTTTTAAAAGGAGAAAAAAATAAAAAAGAAGCCAAAGGGAAAACAACGACCACACTCAACAAATGGTGTGTGGAACACTTGCCAGTCACATTAAGTGACATCTGCCCTTGTCTAAAATTTCAAAGGTGATCTCAAGATTTATAAAGGGAAGGCTGCTTGACATATGAAAAGGAAATTTAAAATAAATCTTCGAAATTTACATTTCGGTAGCCGCCTAAGGCTAAGATACAGGCATGAAACCCAGAGTGGTGCCCAAAAGTTAGAGGGCAGCCTGGATGGCAGGGAAAGGTCAAGGCTAGGATAGCTGGGGTGGGGTGGAGAGGAGACTTGCTTTCCCAGAATGGTTCAGCCGGGGCACAGGAGGACTTCGGGAGGGGGGCAGTCATCCTCTGGCCCTATGGGGACAATTCTGCTTCCAGGCTATGGTAGAGGAGGAGGATGGCTGGACTGCTGCCCCAGTCCTTGCAGAATCCCTCCCGGCTAAAAGCAGCCACACCTGTGCCTAGGGACCAGCTCCACAGCCTTTGTGGAGGCAAGGAAACATCTGCCCCTGGACGGTAGGCCCCCAGAAGCGCCTCCATCACATGCCCCGGGCTCAGAAGGAGGACCTCAGAATCTGAGCATAGCAGGTGCACAGGGCAGGCCCACCGCCTCCCCACGCAGCTCGGGAGGGGAACAACAGGGATTATGAAGAGGCAGGAAACCTCCAGAATCACTAGGCAGAATTCCACCACCCTCAGGTGCACAGGCAGAGGCTTGAGGTTGGAAGTTGGGGGCCGCGCGTCCACGTCGAGGGTGAGGACTCAGCCGCCAGCACCCAGCAGCGCGCAGGAGGCTGGATTTTGTCTCCATCACTAGCACTGATGTAAAGAGCTCTAAAGATCGTAAAGACTAGCTAATAGGACACCCCGATTTTAAAGATGGGGCACTGTGGCTGAGAGAGGGAACGTGTCACATCCTTATAAGAGGTGGTCCGTGGCTCTTCCCAGCGGTGCTGTGGTGGTGGTCTGGGGGAGCCGCGAGAAGACAGACTGGGGAAGAGCTGCTGGTGGCCACAGTCACACTCGCACAGCCAGTGCTCCGTTGGGCGACGACTCTGGGCCGGGCCTCTGTCTAGGTGCTGAGAAGAAGCAATAAAAAAACCCGACAAAACTCCTGCCCACGGGAGCCTGCCCACGGGAGCCTGCCCACCTCCAGGAGGGAGGAGTGTCAGTTTAAGAAGGTAGAAGGGCCCTGGAGAAACATGGGGCCCACACTGTGATTGCGAACATGGCAGCTGGCACGCAGTCAAGGGGGGGTGGCCCCTGGAGAAAGCACAGCAGGGATTCTGCCTTCCAGATGGGGCGAGGGGGACCAGGACAAGATGTGGAGGTTGGAGCTGTTCCCGCGAGATCCCAGATAAGCGAGGACTCGGTGCAGCTGGAACAGCATGAGCACCCCTGGAACAGCACCAGATGGGGAGAGCCGTGCGCAGCTGCCCAAAAGGTGCTGCGTGGGGAGGAGGTCCTGAGGCCATTGAAGAGGCTGAAAACCTCTCCATGGGCTGTCATGGGAACCTCGCTACTGTGGAAAGTCCTTATATTCCTATGGAAAAGTGTATTCCAAATTCCACATGATCATCTTCTGGGATAACTTTGGAGCCCAAATCATTTAAAACTGGGAGCCTGCCCGGGAATACAAAACGGGCTAGAAACGGCACTGCCCAGTCTTGGGTCCAAGCACTCTGGGTACAGAACTGGAACAGTGTCCTGTACAAAATATTTCTCTTTAACTTTTGCCATGATCCCCACTCCCCCATGTATCATGCCTCCTCCTCTAGCCACGTGAGAGTGTGTCCCCTAGTCCCTTCTACCCATTTCAACATCAACAGTGTTAAAAACTAATAATAATCCCAGCCTCTAAACCTTAGAGACTACATTTTCCTGTCTATTTTTTTCTTTTTGGTATTCTCATAAAAGGCTTTGGTTAGTGAAATAATTTCTTCTAATCTTCCACCACCTCAAATATACCCAAACCTTAAAAGTAATCAGGAAAAAAAAAATGGTATTACGATGAAATCCACATGGAGATCTTTGCTAGCCTAACGCAAGTGAGGATCTGCATTGTTACCTCTTATCCTTGAGGCCTGGGTTTTTTAGGTGTTTTGTAAAAATCTGTGGAATATTAAAAGGCATTTTGATCAGAAAAAGAAAGTGCATAGCAAGGGGGGGGGACTGCTTTAAATTTTCCCTTCCTGATATGATAATGTGGGCTATTCCCCCTGCATCTCACAACCTATTCCAGAAATAGCCCGTGCACGTGGAATGTGACTCCATTCTCGAAGGGCATGGAGCCAACAGCAGACCTGTCTGTCCTGGGTCAGCCTCTTGGGAGGGGGTTTAGACACAGAAAATCCACTGGGTATTATTCCTGGGTGATGGGCTTTGATGTCTCCCTTCACCCAGGGATGCTCGGGGAGAAGTCAGTGTCCACAAACACTGCCTGACCTCCAGCATTTGTCCAGCTGCTGCGGGTCGTTCCAGCCTCCCCACCGGAGCCCAGCTGCTTCGTGCTGCCCTCGAGTGCCTGACATCACTCACCCGAACGGCCAGTCTCTAAGACCCAGCAAGTTTTCCCGAGGACTTGAAACTTACTCCTCCCAGACCCCAGAATCACCAGACACAGTATCTTTAAAGAGGCCCAGGCATGAAGTAGACACCGGTCTGCATTTATTTTCAGCACAGAGAGAAATTTTTTTAAAAGCCTCCCTTAAAAAAATGCTACTGATGGGGCTCCTGGACGGTTCAGTCATTAAGTGTCTGCCTTCAGCTCAGGTCATGATCCCAGGGTCCTGGGATCAAGCCCCATATTGGGCTCCCTGCTCATCGGGAAGCCTGCTTCTCCCTCTCACTCCTTCTGCTTCTGTTCCTTCTCTCACTATGTTTTTCTCTTGTCAAATAAATAAATGAAATCTTTAAAAAATGATATTGATATGGCTCAAGAACGGTTCTTTATTGCAACGTGCCCATCTCTTTGCAGAAAGAGAACGCCACTGGTCTGTCTTGTGGAGGACCGACGTGTGAGTGATACGTTGGGAGAGAAGATGGATTTGCACTGATCCACCTCCACTCCCAGCATGACTGGTCCCCCCTGTGACCAATGGCAAGCATTTGAGAGACAGCTGGCAGAGTGAGGGCTGCAGGCTGAGACCGCGCTAGAGCTCACTGGCCTCGCACGGATCAAAGACTCATTAGCATCCCGCTCTCACCCGATCAACTTATTGGCTCAGACAATCTGTACTGCTTTAAGCCTTTAGACAGCTACAAAATTTATTTGTCAACGAGGCAGCATTAGGACCTGCTTTCTGACAGGTCCCATCCAGAGACAAAAGTCTCGTCATCCCAGAGCCATAGGTGCAGTGTGTGTTGTGATTCTCATTGTTTGTTTGTTTGTTTTGCTTTGTTTTGTTTTGGCAAATACAAATTAATAATAATTTCCCAAAGGGCCAAAATAATAACTTTGGGCCATAAAATATGACAAATGGACCACAAGAAAATGCAGAAAATATCATCTGGAAGATTTGGTGACAAACAACTCAAAATACGACCCCATGGTCGATAGTGTTTCAAGAACGTCCTGAAAGATTTATAAGGTTGCAGAATTCACAGTGTAGCTGTGCGCGCTTCGAAGTCTACTGAGTGTTCTTGTGCGGCTCAATGAACAAAATGAAAGTTGAGAACTCAGAAGATATTGAGTTCTAATTTAGATTTGGTCACTGACTTACTACACATCTGATAGAAGTCGTTTTATTCCTCTGTGTCCTAATTTTGCCAGAAATAAGATGGGAACGACAAGCATCACTTATTTAGCCTTTGGGTAAACTGTGGAAAGAGCAATAAAAAGATCAAAAAGCCTCTTTATGAATATAAAGATCGAGCTGGCGGAGCATGGGAATTGCTTTGATTTATAAGGGAAACTTCACTGTTGATGTGGAAATTTTCACATTTGGGCTCTGTAAGTTTGCCCATCCTGACGAGTCTCTGTGTGGGCTGTCCGGTCTGCTGGATATAGCTAAGGCACCAACCTTTCTGCTGTTCACTTTCCTTTTAAGAATCCTTCATTATGTTATTGCCTGGAAGGAGAAGAAGACAGCAGCCTGTTTTCCAGTTGGAGTCTGATGCTCTCGGTGCGGGTCTCAGGTACTCAGCCCAGGGAACCAGGCAGGTTTTGTGACTCGTGCCCTGCAGTGAGCTGCCCCCCCACCCCGGGGGAAGTGCTGATGAGATGCCTGTCCCCGTGGCTCAGCCCGACCTGTCCAATTCATGGAAACCTGTCATGACCAGACTCCTGGTGTTGTAGCGTCAAGCATAGTAATTGGGGAGGAGGGAAGAACAGTCTTAGATAGATCCTAATAGGAAACCACAGAAGCTATACAGACATCTTCAGAAGGAAGGGAGAGAGGAGGGATGGAGGGAAGAAGGACAGAAACAAAGGGAGGGAAGGAAGGAAGGAAGG